>WNWK01044790.1:0-14964 GCA_009830355.1 Cherax destructor | reverse complement strand
ATACCTGTTATCCAGCGTGTTTATGAGACAGAAAAAAGACACCAGCAATCCTACCATCATGTAAAACAGTTTCAGGTTTCTGTTTCACAGTCACCTGGCAGGACGGTAGTACCTCCCTGGGTGGTTGCTGTCTACCAACCTACTACCAACATAATATTTGCCACTGAAAAGGCACACTAAGGCCAATTACTAAACAAATATGCTTGACTTGTATGGGACATAACAATCCTTTTTACTATTGCTTACTTTTGGAAATTAGGTTCTGAGATCTAAATAAACGAGTTACAAATGTACATGAGGAATGCAGCTCTTTATTAAATTAAAGAACAATATTTTATGTTTATTTTTATAATTTAGGCATTCCTTTGCATTCATTTTCTGCATAAAACAGCTACCACCATATAACAAACATTTAAATGTAAAAGTCTAAAAACTATAACATTCAAAGAAATTAGAAAACACAAAATAATTACCTTCCAAGTGACACGTTTGTGTTTGTCTGGTACTTCTGACTGCAGCTTGTTCAGGTAAGTGTCAAGATCATCATCGGCTACACTGGTGCACTCGGAAACCTGCCTTAGGAAGTCTGCCTTGGCAAGTTTTTCCTCTAATGTTGCTAATTCCTTTGTGACTTCATTATATTTTGTTATCTGTAGAAAAAAAAAAAACAGAATTATCTGATCAATATTGAAAGAGTTATCCTGAAACAGGTTGTCCCCCAACCCTCCCCCGTATCCTCGGGGAATATATTCCAAGACCTACCATGGATGCCCGAAACTGCGGATAGTAGCGAACCCCCTACATGTATGTCATTTTTTGTTTACATACATAACCATAAATGGACTGGGTCTTAAAACCGGCCCAGGTATCCGTCACCTATCAAGTCAACTAAGGGGCAGAGGTGTGTTTTCATTGCTCAGCCAAGGCACGTTCCATTTTCATTTCAGTCTTTATGCAATGGCTATGACTTCAGTTTTTTGTGACATTTTTTCAGCTTTTTTTTATCCAGCCCAGTAGCTCTCCAAGCATTGCCCAAATGCCCGTTTGGCCAGTCTGCCTCTATACATACCTATAATAAAGTTTAATTGATAAATTATGCATAATAAGTTGAGAATTAGCACTTTTTCACTAATGGGAAACGCTTCACAGCTTCTCTTAGGCTTTGAAAAACTGCCAGCATCGCTACTTTTGCACTTTGGGGCCATTATTAAACAAAGTTAAGGGTTATTTTCGGGCCATGGTAAACCTCAGGTAACTGAAACCGCAGAAACCAAATCTGTGGATATGGGGGTTCCACTCATGTGTGCATGTGTGTGTGTTTGTGTATTCCCTATTTGTGGTTGCAGGGTCGAGACATAGCTCTTGCCCCCGCCTCTTCATTGATCTCTACTAGGTCCTCTCCCTGCTCCATGAGCTTTATTATACCTCGTCTCAAAACTATGTATGGTTCTTGCCTGTCGTTATCATGTCTCCACTAACGGTCCTGTCCTCCAGTGTCGTCAGGCCGATTTCCCTTAACCTTTCTTCATAGGACATTCCCTTAGGTCTGAAACTAGCTTTGTTGCAAACCTTTGCACTTTCTCTAATTTCTTGACGTGTGTGTGTGTGTGTGTGTGTGTGAGCGTGTGCGCGCGCTCACCTATTTGTGGTTGCAGTGGTCGAGACTCAGCTCCTGGCCCTGCCTCTTCACTGATCGCTACTAGGTCCTCTCTCTCCCTACTCCATGAGCTTTATCATACCTCGTCTTAAAGCTATGTATGGTTCCTGCCTCCACTACCTCACTTGCCAGACTATTCCACTTCCTGACAACTCTGTGACTGAAGAAATACTTCCTAACATCCGTTTGACTCATCTGAGTCTTCAACTTCCAATTGTGACCCCTTGTTTCTGTGTTCCACCTCTGGAACATCCTGTCTCTGTCCACCTTATCTATTCCTCGCAGTATTTTGTATGTCGTTATCATGTCTCCCCTAACCCTCCTGTCCTCCAGTGTCGTCAGGCCGATTTCCCTTAACATTTCTTCGTAGGACAATCCCCTTAGCTCTGGGACTAGTCTTGTTGCAAACCTTTGCACTTTCTCTAGTTTCTTGACGTGCTTGACCAGGTGTGGGTTCCAAACTGGTGCTGCATACTCCAGTATGGGCCTGACGTATATGGTGTACAGAGTCTTGAACGATTCCTTAGTGAGGTATCGGAACGCTATTCTTAGGTTTGCCAGACACCCGTATGCTGCAGCAGTTATCTGATTGATGTGTGCCTCAGGAGATGTGCTCGGTATTATACTCACCCCAAGATCTTTTTCCTTGAGTGAGGTTTGCAGTCTTTGGCCACCTAGCATATAGTCTGTCTGCGGTCTTCTTTGCCCTTCCCCAATCTTCATGACTTTGCATTTGACGGGGTTAAATTCGAGTGAGTGAGAGAGAGAGTGTGTGTGTGTACACACACACACACACACACCATCCTAGGTAGTATGTTGGTAGACAGCAACCACCCAGGGAGGTACTACCGTCCTGCCAAGCGAGTGTAAAACGAAAGCCTGTAATTGTTTTACATGATGATAGGATTGCTGGTGTCTTTTTTCTGTCTCATAAACATGCATGATTTCAGGTATGTCTTGCTACTTCTACTTACATTTAGGTCACACTACACATGCATGTACGTACAAGCATATACAGTGGTACCCCGACTTACGATATTAATCCGTCAGAGAGGGCATATTTTAAGGCGAAACTATCGTTACACGAATCAATTTTCCCCATAAGAAATAATGGAAATAAATTTAATCCGTCCAAGACTTCCAAAAGTAGTTAAATAAAATATTTTTTAGAACTTTTTGACATTAAATAATACAGAATTTAATGAAGAATACCTAAATACACATGTAAATATTGTACAATAACATGTCACTTACATTTATTGAAGAGTTGTTGATGTGTGGAGGATGGGAGGAGGGAGAAGGTGGAGTAGTATGCTAGTGTTTGGAAGGGAATCCCTTCCATTAACACTGCAGGTACCAAGTCCTTTTCTGGGGTTACTTCCTTTTCTTTGAATGCCACTAGGACCAGCTTGAGTCACTGGACCTCTTTCTAACAATAAATTTGTCCAGGGAGCTCTATGTCTGGCGATTCTTTAACACATCCCTGAAATGACACACCACTGTGTCATTGTACAGGTTGCCAGCACGGCCTGCAACAGCATGGTTAGGTGATATTCATCCATAAATGCTTGCACATCACTCCATTTGGCACAGATCTCCCTAATCCTTGAAGAAGGCACATTCTTCCATTTTTGTTCCACCTCCTCCTCCTCCTTTGAACCATTGTCCTGACCACTGGTCTCTTGTTCCAGTTGCTGTTGAAGCTCTTGCAGATCTTCAGTGGTTAGCTCTTCCTTGTGCTCCTCCACCAACTGTTCCACATCCTCACCACTCGCCTCTAACCCCAAAGACTTGCCCAATTCCACAATTTCTTCCACAACAGGCTCAGGCTCAGGCTCAGAGTTCTGAGGCTCAGCCCCAAAACCTTCAAAATCCCTCTCTAGGACACAGTCTGGCCACAATTTTCTCCAGGCAGAGTTCAAAGTCCTGGTAGTCACTCCCTCCCAAGCCTTACCTATAAGGTTTACACAATGCAGCATATGGAAATGTTTTTCCAAAATTCTCTTAGGGTTATATTCATGTCTGTGGTCACATCAAAGCACTTTTGAAACATTGCTTTGGTGTAGAGTTTTTTAAAGTTGGAAATGACCTGCTGGTCCATGGGCTGGAGGAGTGGTATTAGGGGGCAAGAACTTCACTTTGATGAATTTAAACTCCTCCACAATTTTCTACCAAGTTTGGAGGATGACAAGGAGCATTGTCCATTATCAGGAGGCACTTAAGTGGCAAATTATTGTCCAATAGATATTTCTTCACACTGGGGCCAAACACGCCATTGAACCAATCTAAGAAAATGTCCTTTGTGACCCATGCCTTTTGTTAGACCTCCACATCACACACAAGTTAGACTTGCTGACAATGCATCTGCCAAACACTCGGGATTTTCAAAAGATACACCAGTAAAGGCTTCACTTTGCAATCACCACTGGCATTAGCACAAAGCATCAAAGTTAGCCTGTCTTTCATAGGCTTATGTCCTGGCTGTGCCTTTTCTTCCTGAGTAATGTAGGTCCTGTTGGGCATTTTCTTCCAAAACAGGCCTGTTTCATCACAATTAAACACTTGTTGGGGGAGGAATTGTTCAGCCTCTAGGTACTCCTGGAATTCAGGCACATATTTTTCAGCCGCACTTTTGTCACAACTGGCTGCCTCACCATGCCTCACAACACTATGTATGCCACTTCGATTCTTAAATTTGTAAAACCAGCCTCTGCTGGCTTTAAATTCGCTCATTTCATCACTCGTTGCAGGCATTTTCTTAACGAGATCATCATGCAACTGCCTTGCTTTTTTACATATTATTGCCTCCGAAACAGTATCTCCTGCTAACTGTTTCTCGTTGATCCACACCAACAACAACCTTTCCACATCTTCCAGCACTTGTGGTCTGTGTTTTGTGATCACACATGAACCTTTTGCAACAACAGCTTCCTTGATTTTACTTGAATTTTTCTTGGCCACAATGGTAGCGATGGTAGAAAAGGGTTTACCATACAGCCTGGCCAGCTCACTGATACGCACTCCACTTTCATATTTTTCTATTATCTCCTTCTTCAGTTCTATCGTACATGTATTTCTGTTCCTCTTTGCCACAGGCTTAGCACTAGGATCTTTCCTTGGACCCATGGTAGCTTATTTAGCAGTTGCAAGCACTAAAAACAGTGGAATAATGACAATATACTGGTATGAATGCGTGGGTGTGGGTGGGTGTTCGCTCTCGCTTGTAAACAATAGCACACTGACGCTCCCTGGAGTGCGCGCTCAGCTGGGCGCCAAGCGGACACGTCCAGTACGAATGTTGTTACACGAAGCAAACATCGTAAATCACAATCAAATTTTACGTTATAAATATCGGTTATCGAAAATAACGTAAGATGATAGCATCGTAACACGGGGTACCACTGTGTATGTATATGTGTATGTATGTATGTATGTATGTATGTATGTATGTATATATATATATCTGTTTCTTTCAACACGTCGGCCATTTCCCACCAAGGCAGGGTGGCCCAAAAGGAAAAACGAAAGTTTCTCCTTTTACATTTAGTAATATATACAGGAGAAGGGGTTACTAGCCCTTGCTCCCGGCATTTTAGTCGCCTCTACGACACGCATGGCTTACGGAGGAAGAATTCTATTCCACTTCCCCATGGAGAATATATATATATATATATATATATATAACACACACACACACACACACACACACACACACACACACACACACACACACACACACACACACACCCACCCACCCACCCACCCACACACACCCACCCAATTCTGGGTTTTCTTCTATTTTTCTTACTTAGTTCTTGTTCATTTCCACTTATCTCCATGGAAAAGTGGAACAGAATTCTTCCTCCGTAAGCCATGCGTGTCGTAAGAGACAACTAAAATGCCAGGAGCAAGGGGCTAGTAACCCCTTCTCCTGTATATATTACTAAATGTACAAGGAGAAACTTTCGTTTTTCCTATTGGGCCACCCCGCCTGGTGGGATACAGCCGATGCATTGAAAGAAGAAGAAAGAATATATATACCATATTACAGAACATTTCATGAATCGATTATAAATGCAACTGAGAACATACTCGCTCTAAGGAAAAAACATTAACCACCATTCACTCAAATGCCATCTTTCCAGAAGTGTGCTGACATCACAATCAGATCACCCTGTAACAGTAACATCTTAACCTCTCTTTCAGGAAGCACTCTCCTTTCCACCTCCAGGGCAAATTAAAATCTAATCTTTCCTCTCTAAATTATGGGTTATTTCTGATTTTTTTCAGTCACAGTTTTGTTTTATTTAACTGTATTTATAAAGCAATAAACTATGTGGCTCTTCAGTACTTAAACATACAGTGGACCCTTGAAAATCATGATTAATCCGTTCCTGAGGCCGCGATTTTCAAAATGGACGATTTTCAAAACCATTTCCCCCATAAGAAATAATGTAAATCAAATTAATCCGTTTCAGACACCCAAAAGTATGTAAAAAAAAATTTTTTTTTACATAAAATGTACATTTATCTACACAGAAAACAATGAGATATATACTGTACATAGTATAAAATAGTAATAAATTGACATTTACCTTTATTGAAGAGTTGTGGAAGAAGGGAGGAGGGGAGAAGGTGGTGGTGTTGCTAGTGTTTGGAAGGGGAATTCCCTTCCATAGACTTCAAGTACCAAGTCCTTTTCCGGGGTTACTTCCCTTCTTTGTCTTTTACTGCCACAGTACATTCATAACTTACTTTAAAATATTTGTTAGTCTTAATGTAGGGAGAGAGGTGTTTAGTATTTATTTGTAGGAATTCAGTGTAGGTAGCCTGTAGACGTATGTAGCCCCCCACCCGGGGCTTCACTACACAGCCATATTATTACACTACACAGCCATATTATTACACTATACAGCCATATTATTACCATGTTCACTGAGTTTAATCGTTTCTAACAACTACCTTTAGATGCCTTCATAAACAAAGGGAGAAGTAATGAATAATTCATGCCAAGAATTGTAAACAAATGCGTATGATGGGCGGTTACTGCACCAGACGCCAGATTTACAGTTTCTCTAACGCTGCATCAGAGAAACGTAATGTTTACTCTCCATCCAACTCACCACTCGATAGCATATAAACATTGTATCAATGTTTATATGCTATATGATATGTAACGTGTTTCTTATATAATTTTGAAGAAAATATAGATGGAGTAATGAAAATGTCTATATTAACCTAAAATAAAACATTTAACCTAAAATAAGACATTTGTTTGAGCTTGGTGTGGGGAAGTACCCTGGCTGATTTGTGTGGGGATGTATCCTGCCTGTTGTGGGGAAGTACCCTGCCTGGTGTGGGAAGTACCCTGGCTGATTTGTGTGGGGGAAGTACATTGCCTGGTGTGAGGAGTACCCTGCTTGGTGTGGGGAAGTACCTTGGCTGATTTGTGTGGGGAAGTATCCTACCTGGTGTGGGGGAAGTACCCTGGCTGATTTGTGTGGGGATAGTATCCTGCCTGGTGTGGGGAAGTACCCTGCCTGGTGTGGGAAGTACCTTGCCTGGTGTGGGGAAGTACCCTGTCTGGTGTGTTCTTTCTGAATTCTATCGTGTTTCTTGCATTCTTTAGCAAAGAGCTGGCACTAGGTGCTCTTTGTACCCATGGTGGCTTATTTAGCAGTTGCAAGCATTAAAGAATGGAATAATGATAAAATGTATGGTATGAATGCGTGGGTGGCGGTCACTCGCTGGTAAAAAATGGCACACTGATGCTCAATGTGGTGTTTATGTGCCCAGGCGGCGGGGAGGCCACGCAGACGTGTTTCAGACGACCGCCGATTTTCAAGTCGATTTTTTGCCGAAAAAGTGGACAATTTTCAATCGCCCGATCTTCAAGGGAGACAATTTTCAAGGGTCCACTGTATTTTGTTTATAACACTATCAAATTTATTCTCTCATTATCAATTTGTTATTGTTGTGATCAATTCACTCTCATTAAATATATTATAATCACAAAGCAAGTAAAACATTTCAAATTATAATTTTCACATTGCAATCCATATCCACAATTCCTTATGTTATCAGCAGTGTCAGCAAATTTAGACAAAAGGGGCAGTATTTCCACCATTTATGCAAAAGCCACTCAAACCTCACCACTGAGTAAAGATGACCCAGCGTTGGTCAGGGGTTCCTGCTATGGTATTATTACCTTCATTCTCCATAATAGGTGCTACTTTCTAATTGTGTTTCAGTCTCAACATTGATTGCAGTAAAACACAATTACTTATCTTTGCTATAACCTAAAATAATATGGAGGTTAATTAGTAGTCATGTTTACAGCTACCTGATGATCTAATTATTATTTAGTTGTGATGTCTGTGCACTTCTGGAAAATAACTATGAAATGAGTAATGGTAAATGTATTTCCCTCCTTAGGTAATCCTACCTTAGTGGCAAATGACTGATGTGGTAAAAAATCTTCACTCGCTTAACCTCTTAACTGTCCAAGAGTAGATCTACGTTGTTACCGCTAGCACGCCAAACGTAGATCAACATTTTATTTTCCTACCTCCAAATTTGGCACGACTGGCCTGAGATACCTGGTCAAGTCAATACAGAATGGGTCTTAACACTCGGTGTGCACAGCATTAAAAAAATCTGGGACCACTTAGTACCTTGTGGGAGCACCAGTTCAACTGAGCACCATCTAGAGCAAACAGTCGTGGCAAACACCAGGGATTCACTGATGTCATGTCATATTAACACTCCCTTTTATGAGGAAAGTGATGTTGACCCTGAGTTTAGTGGCTTTGAGATGGATGTACACAAGTGGTTGAGGAAATATCAAAAACCCGACAATAATCCATGTGCAACATCCTTTCAATTTTGATACTGCTGGTAGTGTCATCCTGCCAGAATGTCCTATAATCTATGCCCTAAGTAAAGAGAAGCAATTCTGGAACATGTGTAATACGTGTTCGGCAGACTGGGTGGCTGATTGACTTTGGCTGTCTCTATCTCCGTCTGTCTGTATCTATCTCACAGGAAAACACAAATACAATTATACATAGTGTAAATTACCTAGGATAACCCCAAAAATTCAGACAAAGTGCTATACTGTGCTTGTAGATATAAGGCATAATAAGCATGACTGGCAAGTAATATGCATTTTCACTTGTTCAGAATCAGACGTGACAACTCTGCATCAAATGTAATACCTGTTGGTTCATGAGCGGCTCTCTCTCTGAGACAGGAAGACAGACACACAGGCAGACAGAAAGACAGATAAGCAGAGACAGAGCTAGACAGACAGACAGACAAACAGATAGACATGTTTATGTGTAACAGTGAAAACAAATAAAGCCAAGGCAGCGATGATCATCAAGTGTCAATCCACTGCTGGAGCGACACTCGCCTTACACCTTGCTTCAAGGAGTTTCATATATACTCCAGCATGTTTAAAATATTGCTGGGACCTATAAATACTCTATATATATTTCTAGACAATAGTATGTCCTGAGATGGGAAGTACAGTGTCTGCACTCTGAAGGAGGGGTGTTAATGTTGCAGTTTTATAACTAGTGTAAAGCACCCCCTCTGGCAAGACAGTGATGGAGTGAATGATGATGAAAGTTTTTCTTTTTCGGGCCACCCTGCCTTGGTGGGAATCTCCGGTCGATGTGTTAAAAAAAAAAATAGTATAGAACAAGGCAGGTGAAAATGTTCACCCGTCAATGTGTTTGTGACTATTTGAGTACTATTTCAGTACCTAATACTAGTGTCAGAACAAAGATTGGCTATGAAATCACAAGAACTACTACAAATTATAATTATCAGAACATAAATGTCAGGTGAGCATCCAGTGCCAACTCCATGGCCTTTTATCTCGGTAAGACATACTGATCCTAAATTTTTTTTTTATCCTATTACATCTAGAAAAATGTTCTCTTTAAAAAAAAATTTTTTTCAAAAATATTTGGAGCGCTGGGTGAGAGAACATAGATCTACTTGGACAGTTAAGGGTAAGGCGCCAGCAAAACAGTGATAATAAGGTTTTACCACACACACACACACACATCAGGTAACATGCATTTCCTAAATAAAGAGATTTTGTATATACAAAATACAACAACCAATATCCAAACATATTACCAGTGTATCGTAGTTTTCTACGAAGGCATTATCCTTTCCAACAGCATCCCTCATACGCCTTATTCTCTTCCTCTGTACATCACCAGTACGATCCAAGAAATCATCGTCATCAGAGTCATAGTAGCGTTGCCCAGTCAACTTTTCCTTTCATGGCTCTCTGAACGAAAAATATTATTAAAGAAACCGTGATGGAGCATGCTGGATAAAAATGTTCTACAGTGCTTCCAATTACAGCACACTGCTGGTAAACACATGATCTGTAACATGTTTTCACATTAACACAGCTGCAAAATTGTCACATATTATTGGTGAACATGCCATTAATCAGTTGGCATGGCGGAGTAAATGTAGGGGAAAATGTGGCACGTGACAGGTTTTTTTCCCTTTTTCTCACAGTGAGCCTTAGGACGAGTTCATTGTTCATGTAAAAACTCCTCACCTCAGTCCTCCAATTGCAAGTGTCAAACATTATATTTAGCCTGTGTTAGTGAATAATTTTTTTATCTTTTCATCATCCCATTTACCTTTGGGTAGTAACTATGGCATCCTAGAGGAATGAGTGATTGTGGAAGTGTAAAAAGCATAAGAGCAAAAGTCTTGGTGTTTTGAAGAACATAAGAAATATTCAATAAGTTAAGCATGGTTCTGTGTGAGGAAGATGGCAAGAGCCTATGGCCTGAATGAGCATTGATTCCACAATTAGGGGCTTGTGCAATGAGTAACCCAGAATGTGACCACCTTAAAAATGCAAATAGGTCAGAACAGCTAAATGTGATGAAAAAGTTAAAGCCTCGGGGTACTATATAAAAAAGTGTGTGATGAGGAACAAGAGTGCTTGTTTAATACAGGCTGGTTCCCAACGTTTAAATTGCGAACTGGTTGCATTTTATTAAATTTTCTTTTTAAAATTTTCTTCTGTTGACCACACTACTGCAGGAAAATTCCCTGCTACATTACCCTATTGGAAGAAGATGGGGAGAACTTGCATCAGCCGGGAAAAAAAAAATGCACTAGGATTAAAGGCATCTTCAGTTTGCTACTTTGTGGTAATGCATAAGGCAATTTTAAGTGTAAGTAAATAGTTATTTACCACTCCAAGACTCCAGTGCTTTGAAAGGTGCAGCTCAAACCACCTTTCCAGTCATCTGGAGGTCAAACCAGTGAGCATGGATGACAGAGGAATTATTTATTAACTGGTTTAAATATCACTTTATTCTTAGTCATGTTTTTACTCTTACAAAGAAGAACCTTGCATTCACGGCCCCTTTATCAAGGTTTCTTTGCATTCAAGGTTCTTGCTCAAGGTTGTTTCAAGGTTCTGGATAATTACCATAATCATCCAGAAGCTTTAATGAATGTGCACACATATAAGAATAGTGTTTTTAACACAAATACAACCTCTTTAATACAACCACGGGATTGTGGAAAAGAACATTTAAATGTAATACAGAATAGGATGTGAAAACTTGCTGCCCCAATGATGCGGGATTCAGACCTTGGAGTGCCAGACTTTTTTAAATTTAAACAGCTGCCATCATGTAAGTCAAAAATGCCCCAATCAATGTTAAATGACAAAAAGTTGTGCCCTAGTGTTTGAATACTTTCACAGTTTTCCCCCTAAAAGGAAAGCCAGGTGCAGAAAATTGTTCAGCTAAAAATGAAAATTCCCAAAGACTTTGAAGATATGCCAGATGATAGTGAATGAACTTTTAAAAAGATGATGACAAAGAAGTCAAGAGGAAATGTTGGAGAGCTCAATGCCCAGATACAGAGGAGGCAGATAACAGCAGAGGGCCTTGGTCAGAGCCCAAAAAGCTCCAGCTGCGGGTCATCATATGACTAAGACTCACGTTAGGAAACACTTGTCCTGTTTCCTGATGAACCTTACCTAACCTAAGATAACAGACAAAGATGAGGAAGAACTTGAAGAAAAACAGTTAACATTGCAACAGCTACAAGCGACAGTTCCATGCTACTGCTAAACTAGCAGACTTTTCACTGAAGAGAACCTTGACAAATCTATAAGCACTGATCTGAAATGAGGTCTAGGCAGCTGAAAAAGCACCATCAGCTGTATAAAGTACTGCAGGGTAAAAGAAACAAGAGATGAAATCAGAATTTCTCACAAACATACAACCATCAATAACAGTGCAAGAGCCTCAACCATCCACCTCAGCTAACAATCTCCAACGTCCACCTCAGCCTCAGGCCACACCATCCTCTCCAGACCTATCAACATGCACCAGCAACCAGAATTTAAGGTAAGAAATGAAAATTTTTTGTAATCTTTGAATTTTCCCAACAAACCACCCTACCCTTTATCAAAGCAGGGTGGCCCAAAAGAAAAAAATTTTTTTTTTTTTTTTAACTTTAGTAATGTATACAGGAGAAAGGGTTACCACCCTCCTTGCTCCCAGGATGTTAGTTGTCTCTATGACATGCATGGCTTACGGAGAAGGAATTCTGTTCCACTTTCCCATGGAGATAAGAGGAAATAAACAAGAACATGAACTAGTAAGAAATAGAAAAAAACCCAGAGGGTGTGTATATATATGCTTGTACATGCATGTATAGTGTGACTTAAGTGTACTGAGAAGTAGCAAGACATATCTGAAATCTTGCACGTTTATGAGACAGAAAGACACCATCCTACCATCATGTAAAATGATTCCACTCTTCCATTTTACATTCACTTGGGAGGACAAATACTCCCGCAGTTGCTGTCTGGCAACCTACTACCTAGGAATCTTTCGGTCACTGTCTGGGAAAAACCCCGGGCGGACAATACTGGCAAACCTACTACTTCCCTTTGGAAACTTTGAATCTATAAGTATTTTATTTTATTAAATATAACAATCACTGCATCCATGTACAATTACATTATCATAAATTAGATTAGTTAGTCTACCAACAGAAAGTACTAGTGGAAAATAATAAGAGAAAATATTACTGAATTTTGTAGGAGAAAGAGAGAGATCTTTGGGAAGTTATAAACATGTACTGAACAGTACTAGCCAGAATCACAAGAAAATCATTCTTGAAGAATCTATTGAAAATTTATGAAAATGGAAAAGTGAAACAGACACAAATCACAAACTAGTGAAGAGCAAAGATGGATGGGGAAACAGCAGTGATACACTGCCAGGAACAAGAAGCAAAGCAGCAATGAAAGCATAAAACAGCATAAATCAAAGGAAATACAGTGGTATAACTCGGTTAACGATGGTCCCCAAACTCGCCTCTTTTATGTAAGTTTATTTTTTAAATGCTTTTGTAAGTGTATTTTGGGGTCTAAAAGGACAAGTCTATTTTACATTATTCCTAATGGGGATAAACGTTTGGTACTTGGTGAATTTAATACATTCTGAATGAAAAAATATCGTTAACCGAGGTACCACTGTACATTGAGATAAAGATGGACTGGCAAACTCAGAGCAGCTCACAGTAAACAAAACTGCAACTGCCACAGATGATGATGAAAGGTGTGAGATATGTATGTACTATTTTTTTATTTTATTAACACATGGGCCCTTTTTCCCCCACCAAGGCAGGGTGGCCCGCAAAAAAAAAAACTTTCATCATCATTCACTCCATCACTGTCTTGCCAGGGGGGTGTTTAAACACTACAGTTAAAAAACTGCAACATTAACCCCCCTCCTTCAGAGTGCAGACACTGTACTTCCCATCTCCAGGACTCAAGTCCAGCCTGCCGGTTTCCTGAATCCCTTCATAAATGTTACCTTGCTCACACTCCAACAGCACTAAGTTTTAAAAACCATTTGTCTCCATTCACCCCCATCAAACACTCACACATGCTTGCTGGAAGTCCAAGCCCTCGCACACAAAACTTCCTTTACCCCTCCCTCCAACCTTTCCTAGGCCGACCCCACCCCCCCCTTCCTCCACTACAGATTTATACATTTTTGGGTTTTTCTGTCTCGTTCCATTCTCTCTACATGTCCGAACCACCTCAACAACCCTCTTCAGCTCTCTGGATAAAAGAGAGCACCTCCTAATTTCCAAACTCCAATTCTCTGCATTATATTCCCCCACACATTGACCTCAGACATGACATCTCCACTGCCTCCAGCCTTCTCCTCGTTGCAACATTCATCACCCATGCTTCACACCCATATAAGTGTGTTGGATAACTATACCCCATACATTTCCTTCTTTACTTCCATGGACAAAGTTCTTTGTCTCCACAGACTCCCCCGGCTCCACTCACCCTTTTTCCCCCATCAATTCTATGATTCACCTCATCCTTCATAGACCCATCTGCTGACATGTCCACCCCAAAAATCTGGGGAAAAAATTCACCTCCTCCATACTCTCTCCCCCCAATCTGATATCCAATCTTTCCACCAACCTTTTTTTTATCCTCATCACCTTACTCTTTCCATTTTCCCTTTCAATTTTCTTTTTTTACACACCCTACCAAATTCATCCAAAACCCAAACCCATGCAACTTCTCTTCAGAATCCCCCAAAAAACACAGTGTCATCAGCAAAAGCAACTGTGAAACCCCACTTTGTATTTAATTTTTTTTTTTTTAACCCCACACCTCTTGCCAATACCCCCATTCACTTCTTTACAACCCCATCTATAAAATATTGAACAACCACGGTGACATCACACATCCTTGTCTAAGGCCCACTTTTTCTGGGAAAAGTCCCCCCCCCCCTACACCTCTAACTTGAGCCTCACTATCCTCATAAAACTCTTCACTGCTTTCAGAACCTACCTCCCATTCCCTACACCGCAACATCTACCACATTTCCCCCTATTTACCCTATCATACGCCTTTTCCAAAAAAATCTTAAAAACTAAAATATAGATTAAGATGTAAATATCCACAAAAACCCCCAAAAAATTGCAAATGTTGCAAAAAAAAAAATGAGTTTGAGAGGATTTTCCCAAAACCATGATGACTTTGGTTATGTAAGTCATGTTAATTTATTAAAATAAATGGAAACTCACTCTTTTTATGACTTTAAAATTTCAGTGTTAGTGCTACTGGTCTGAATTTCACAGGAGCTATGTCTGCACTTTTTTGCCTCAGTAGAGTTAACCCCCTTTTTTAAAGAATACAGAGTACCACAGTGAAGCTATTTTCACTTCTTTTCAATCAGTAAAAGTTCCAAAAAGGTCCAGGT
>WNWK01044789.1:0-14964 GCA_009830355.1 Cherax destructor | reverse complement strand
AAATTTTAAGAATATTTAGCAGACCGTGGCAAGCTGTCTTCATAGAGGAAATGTGAGGTTTCCATGCCAACCGGCGGTCAAAGAGAAGGCCAAGAAACTTGACCATATCACATTCTGGAATACGTGAGCCGTGTAAATACAATGGAATATCTGGGACAAGAGGACGTCAAGTAAAGGTAATGAAATGGGTTTTCGCACTAGAAAATTTAAATCCATGAGAAGTGGCCCAATGGGAAACACTGTCAATTGCATCCTGAAGGGAGGCCGCTACCAGGCGCCAGTCAGCGCCTGTGTAAGTTATATCTAAGTCATCCACATAAAGTGACGACCAAATATACGATGGAAGAACGGAACACAACCTTGTGGGACTCCCTCGGCCTGAACAAAGTCTGAGAAAAGCGTAGCGCCAACATGGACACGACATGTCTTTCAGATAAGAAAGCAGCAAGGTCCATAGATTACCGCAGAGTCCTAAGGAGTGGGCCTGGGCTAAGATGTTATACCTCCAAGTGGTCTCATATGCCTTCTCGAGATCAAAAAGACTGCTAGGACGGAGTGTTTGTTAGGAAGGGCATTTCGCACATACGTATCTACGTGGAGCAAGGGGTCCAAAGTAGAGCGGCCCTTGCGAAAGCCATATTGGTGAGGAGAAAGACTATTGTGATTCTCCAAATACCACATCAGACGTCTATTCACCAATTGTTCCATCACCTTGCAGACTACACTGTCAGAGGTATCAAGCCCCGAGTGCCTGGTTTGCGAAACGGTAGTACAATGACAGATTTTCATTGTTGATGGAAAACCCCTTGCGTCTAAATAAGATTGAAAAGACGCAAAAGGACTATAATGGTTGTAGAATGCAGATGCTGTTGCGTACGGATATGAATATCATCAGGCCCAGCTGCCCATGACCGGCAAGCAGAAAGCGTGGACTTTAGCTCTAAGAGAGTAAAAGGTATGTTATATGGCTCTATCCCATTAGAAGAAAAATCCAAGAACGAGTGCTCCCTGACAGACTTAGAAGCGAGAAACGAGGGACAGAGGTGAAGCCCTTGGCAGAAACGGCAAGATAGTTCCCGATTTCCATGGCAACTTCCAGAGGTTCCGCAACATTAATACCAGCAACCTGCAAAACGGGAGCTGGGTCCGGAGCGTACTTGCCACACAACTTCTGTACTTTCTTCCAAACCGCACACATAGGAAAAGTCGAGGTAACAGTAGAAAAGTAGTCTTGCCAAAAAGTTTGTTTAGCATCGCATATGATGAGGCGAGCGACTGCCCTTTCTCACTTATAATCCAAAAAACTATTTACTATTTACTATTGATATAACCGTTCTACAAAACTCTTTGTCACAATGTAATATCCTCAAATTGTAATTTGAGTAAACTTATTATCTGTTATAAACATAAGCTATTGTTTAACTATAGCAAACTTAATCAATTTCTGTAGTATTAAGTAGTCTATAAGCCATTAGATTTAGTGTGCCCATAATGCCATGGCATGATAGTGGCTCTTTGCACTTCAATTCATAATTGTAATTACAAAAATCTCGATGTAAACTTGCAATGAAATAAAAAGATTATTATTATATTATTATTATTATTATTATTATTATTATTTTTATTATTATATCGATGACGGCCCCACGCAGCACGTTTCAAAGACGTGCGAGGTCTCGCAGACTGAGAAACTAGTGGGCGAAATGATGAAGTAGGAATAGGTAAGGAGGTTGTGGTTTCAGAGGGTAAAACCGCGAAAGAATTAGAGACGGGGGTGATCCCAGAAGACATGTTACCAGAGGAGCTGGTAGGCGGGGGGACCGTCAAGGTTGCAGGTCTCCTAGTTACTCAAGAATAATTAACACAAGGAAGATTCCCCTGAAGGCGAAGCTGAGAGACAGCCATAGCATAAGTAAGACCTTCGCTCTCCTTAAGACAACGGATTTCACGTTCATTAAGATAGGCTTGACATCGGCGGGAAAAAGAAGGGTGGGTTTCACTGTAATTCAGACAAGTGGGGGGAAGACTGCAAGATATATCGGCATGATCCGCAGCACCGCAGACCAGACACTCCACCACAGACCTGCAGTATTTTGCGGGATGTCCGAAGCGCCAACAATTTCGACACTGTTGGGGCGTAGGGACCACTTTACAGACCTCTAGGCGATGTCCCCCTATATAAATGGATTACGGGAGTTCACGACAGTCAAAGGTTAAGCGGACAATGTTACTGGGAAAGCACCTCCGCCCGCGAGCTGGCAGGACATATGTATCCACTTTGAGAATCGGAAGGTCCTGAAGGGTTAATTGCTCCTAAATATCGTCACCGCAAACAGAAAATTACACTGTACAATGGTATGGGGTAAGTCCACTGTATCACTGTAAGAAATGAGAGTAGCGCGCTTGTGAACTGTGATAGGAACATTATCAATGGAAGTAAGTTGGGAATGATCATGAGCTTGATCTGCATTCTGAACTGTAGCAATGCACTCACCGCTCTGAAGATCGTGAAAGGATATATTTAGGCCAACGTGTCGTAAAATAGCTTTTCCAATATTGTGGTCTAAAAGATAATCAGTTTGGGATGTCAGTTGTAGGGAAAAGAATTTGGTCAACTGTGTACTTTTAAACATGGTGCATAAAGGAAGTAGGTGTCGTGTATGGGTAGAAATCGAAGAACTGTCGTCAACAAATGGTCTGGAACGTTTAGGCGTAGGACCGTGAGTGGCTCGGCCTGAGGTACGTGGGAAAAGACGTGCAAGAGGCAGAGGCACTAGAAGAAATGGGCAGAGCCTTTTCACTTGGAGCAGGTGACAAAGTGTCACCAGCAGAAGATACAGGGGTATGGGAAAAGTCTGGAGAATGGTCCAATAATGAAGCCGGGTCAGAACAGGATACGGTAAACAAAGAGGCCTGGGAGGAGGAGGGGGGTCACAGAATGAAGACTCCATGATGGTGGTACTTCTTTCTTAAAAACAGGAAAGAAAAAAAAAGAGGGACAACTGAGGGACAGTTACTAGAAGGCATGAGAAGTTCGTAAGTTCCCCCTCCCATCCAAGAGGACCTCGAGCCTCCTCGGCAGACAAAAGAGAGGGCGGTCGGAAACCCGCCACAAAGCATACCTCCTGCTGCCACCTCCCAGAACCGACAGGCAGCCTCTGGAGATACTCCCGTCACCTGCAGGACACCCCTGAAAATCCAGGAAGGGAGCAGGGCAACTCCAGATGATCCAGATTCCATGGCAAACTACACCACTCCCAATGAACCAAACAGTGGGATGAACCCCAGCAGACTTCCCCCTACATAAAAACGGTAATGCCAGAGGAGGGGATCCCAGAGGCTACAAACGGGATGGGGAAAAGGGAGGGATGGGAGGGGGAGGAAAGGGAAAGGGGAATAGGGAGGATGGGATAGGGAAGGGGGTATTGGGGTAATTAGTGTAGGAGACTCCTAAGTGGTGCACTTAGGAGTCTGTGGAGACAAATAACTTTGTCCGTGGAAGCAATGAGGGGAATGTATGAGAGTATAGTTATACCAACACTCTTATATGGGTGTGAAGCAAGGGTGGCGAATTTTGCAACAAGGAGAAGGCTGGAGGCAGTGGAGATGTCATGTCTGAGATCAATGTGTGGTGTGAATATAATGCAGCGAATTCGTAGTGTGGAATTTTTTTTTTATATATTTTATTAAATGTACAACATGATATACAAAGACTGTCACAATACATGTACATACAGTAAGCATTCAAGGTACATACAAAGGAAACAGTAGTCTATCGACTTGTTCCACAAAACCCAAGACCCGTGGAACTCAGAAACTTTAAAAACTTTATAAACAATATATATAATAAAAACAACAGTCATGTACAATACTAGTGATAACACCAACTTAGCCAAAAATTATTTTACGTTGACCTCATTATCAAGAAAACCCCTACTTACAATACAACACAAAATATCCGCCCTCCCCCCGAAAGGCGAGGCATCAAATACAGCTTATTGTCACAAGACATTAGCACAAAGGTCTTAGTGAAAGAACATAATTCCATACATAGCATTGATTATGTAAAATTTTATGATAAGGGCTCTATAATACCTGCTTTCACTTAGCAAAAAGGAGACCCCAACATAAGTACAAGAACAACACAAGAGACAATAACCATCAACAACACGAGAGACTAAACTCTTCCCACAGCACATAACACTATGTTACGTAAAACCCCTGGGGGAAACCCCAACACGATCAATACAATAAACGTTTTTAATTTTTATATGTATAATTAAACACAAAATTTAGTACTAAAAACACTGGCAACACAACATACAATACTTCAAAGCTTGAAGAAATAAAAGTACAGAAAGTTGATTCACACGCCCGTACACAATTGCATATAGAACAAAATTTTTTATTTGAAATCACAAGAGTATATGCTAATAAAATGAAAACCCAAACCTATTGCCTTTTTTTTTCCTTCCTTTTTCCTTTACATTAACATGACATACAGTAAACCCATAACATCGTGACGTTAACCCATTAAGTGAACAGTGTTGTCCAAATGAAACCCCAAAAATTACAAGTAACATCAACACTGGTACACACAACGAAATAATTACATAACAGCGAATTATAGTCTAGTAAGCAGTGCTTTTGCTTAAACTCTGTACAATCTTTAATTGAGACAATATACAAATTATGTCATGTTACAACCAATAACTCCAAACCCCTTACCAGACAAAACCTGGCACTAAAATAAACACTTCCTAATAATGCTCATTATGCAAATAAGGACATCATTACACCACCAAATACCGTGACCGTAGTCTACGGGTTCCACCATACCAGAATTCATTACAAACCTATTCATACGATATACCGGAAGGGCATTGCAAACCAAGAGCCTTGCAACCTGCCCCCCTCCCGGGCAAACCTTCGCTCCTGCACCGTCATTAAAACAAACCCTATATGCATAAAGGTAACCAAAAGAAAAGGGGGAAAAAAACACACACACATACCACACACAAACCCCTGCTACCCAACCTCTATGCCCTGAGTCAATCGTCAACCCCTGCCCCAAAAAGTAGGGCAAAGTCCCCCGTCTACCCTCACCCTAACCCCCCCTTTTTATTTTTTTTATTTTTTTTAAAACAGCACTCATACAAAACCCTACCCCAGCCTAAAAAGAAACAGCCACCAACATCCATGCAATACGTATGGATAGTCAAGCCTCCTTCCAACCCAAAACTACCCCAAAAGTTCCCCAATCCTTAACTCCCTATATGAATGATTAAAAGCAGTATCCCAAGCTCTCCCATACGCCATTCTATTTCTGCACTTCGTCCTATAAACACATGCCGAAAGAGCCCTAACCCTTTCCCATGCACCCAAATCCCGGAATCTCCATGATCCACACACAAAGTCCATAAGACAGTACAGGAGGCCTCTTCGCATCCTATTATTAAAACCCCTAAGGTCCAAAAACATAGCTCTCAAAATCGAGATACCCCCTCCCCACAAAAGGCAAAGCACCCTCCCAATCCACTCCCTCACTGGCCCCAAGGTTTCACAAAAGTACACCTCATGCAGCGTGGTATCCAGATCCCCACGTCTTACACACGCACCATCTTTCACTAAACCCATTCTCAATAAAGACGCCTTAGATGCCACGGCACCATGTAAAAATCTATACATGAACTCCCGATCCCTTGACCTCAGCCGCAACCCCTTTAACCCCCCAGATCTCTGCCCAACCATACATGGGAAAAATTGATCCACATTCTATCACCGGGCGAGATCCCCCCAGACTACCCAGCCTACCAACCGAGAGGTTCTGCGGTTGTGACATCACCAACAAACTCCTCAAGATGTCCTTACAATACCCCAGAGCCCTGGCCTCCCACCATTTGCTCATCTCCCGAAGTACCCCCTCCCCACCCTCTTCCCCATTCCTACCCAAACCTCCCCGTCGCCCCAAACATCTTCTAAGGTACAAGCACAACAATCTGCGTTCTAACCAGATTAATCCCAAACCCCCCAAATTCACCCTGTTACGCACAACATCATGCCCTAACCAATGCCTCCCACCAGCCCACACATACTTAAATACCATCCGTTCCAAAACATCCACATCTGCCTGCAACAAAGGAAATATGGCGGCTACATACCACAGCTTACTATAAACCATACTATTCACTATTATCACCCTCTGCCGTAATGTCACCTCCTTCGCTCTCCAAACCTGCAGCCGATCCGTCACCCCCTGCACTACCCTACGTGAATTCATTTCTCTTGCCAGACAATGGTCCTTCGTAAATTCCACCCCACATATCTTTACAGTATCTACGATATGCCAGCCCTGACCTCTGCCCAACGTCCCTCCCACCCACATACCTACCTCCATTAATTTTGTCTTGCTATCATTTATACTCATCCCCGTCGCTCCACAAAACAAATGTATGATGCCCCCAACGTTTACCAACCCTTGCTCCGAACCCACGAGCACCGTGGTATCATCCACGTACCCCACGATGCCCGTGCATTCCTCTGCCTCTATGACATTCATCCACACACCTACCTCAACTAATCTGTAAAATGGGTCCTGTAAACACGCAAATAATATCTGCGAGAGGGGACAACCCTGTCGCAGACCCCTACCCATGGTAACCAATCCCCACAATCTTCCATTCACCTGTACCCTGACACACGCTCCCACATACATCATCTCTACCCACTTCACAATGTCCTCCCCAAAACCCCGATTTCTCATTACATCATACAGAACATTCCTTTCCACACTATCATATGCCCCCTTCCATTCCAACGCTAAAATCCCTCCCATCCCATATGCGATGTAATCTTTAATACGCTCAAGACCATTTACCACACTCCTACCTGGGATCCCACACTGCTCTTCTGCAATTACCTTCCCCAACACCCTCTTTAACCTATTACCTAATATTATTGCTAATATCTTGTAGTCTGTATTCATTAAAATTATGGGCCTATAATTACTCATTGTGTCCCCCCTTTCCCTTCCGTACTAAAACTACCACCCCGGTGCTACATCCTCCCCCCGCCCAATCCTTCAGACTTCATACAATTCATCAAGCACACTAGACAGTCCCTCACCACGTCCCAGTTCTCCTTATAAAATTCATTCGCAATACCATCTATTCCTGGGGAACTCCCCTTACTCAAACCTTCCACCGCCATCTACACCTCCTCCTCACTAATTACACCCCCCATAGCCTCCCGATCCCGCTCCCCCAACCTCCCGTGGATTCCCTCCAACAAAAGATTCCTATACTCCAAATCCACATCCACACTGCTCATATAATTTGCAAACCATTTATCCACAAATACTCCTACCGCCTACGTGCCACGTATCACCATACCTTGCTCATAACTTTCCAGACGCTGCTCCACCTCCATGCATTTAATCGTCTGAGCTTCACGCCTTTGCCTACAATGACTTAAAACGGTTTTTGACGGCCTATAGCCCTCCAACAGATCATTCATACCTGCTTTCATACGACACGCCTCGAAACGCTCTATTTGTATGTCCCATAACTTGTCTTTTAAGACACGGATTTCCCCTGTGTCACGTTGACCACCCCTCTCATAACAACCCTGCAACTGCCCCTCCACATTCTTCTGCAAACCGAACCTCCATCCCGCCTCCTCCCTACCCAATTTCTGATAAAAATCCCTAATTTGCGGCTTGCCCTTGTTCGTCCACCACTCCAACAAGTTATCCTGCCTCTTACTCTTCTCCCATAACCTCCCCCACCAATCTCTAAACTGCTTTCGTTTATCCCCTCCCACTAATAATCCTACATTCAATTTCCAAAAACCCCTATACCACTTTGCCACGCCTTCCCAATCTAACTCCACTAAAACCCCTCTATGATCCGAAAATCCCAAATCTATGATTTGAACCCTACCCATCACTACCCTATCAGTTATGTAAATCCTATCGAGCCTCGCCGCGTACCCCTTCCTAACAAAAGTATAATCAACTGGTCCCCCAACCCCAACCACATCCTTTAAACCCACACTTCCTAGTAAATCCCTTAAAGCCACAAGCTCGCACCCTGCCCCTCGAGGCTCTACATCCCTCTTTCTGATTACACAATTGTAATCACCTCCTGCTACCACAACACCAGGCAGATCACGGAGGGCATAAATCAAAAAATCCCGTATAAAACCCACCTTTACCATTCGTGACTGCTCTGCCGGCATATAGACACCTAAAAAACAGACCCTGACCCCTCCCCAAGAACCCTCCACTCTAACCACCCTACCCCCACATTCCTCCCAAACCATGAGTTGAAAAGGGCTTGACTCCGAAATCGCATCTGCCGCCCCGCCCTTGAGCCTACCAGATGACCTAGCAAACACCTTATAACCTTTTATGCTCAAATCCCTACCACACCTGTAGTTGTGTTCCTGGATGAAGGCCACCTGCACGCCGAAACGGCGAAAGGTGTACTCCACCCAGGTCCTCTTAACTTCCTCTCTCATACCATTGGCATTTATGGTTAAACACTGGAATGCAAGTGCAAAAGGGTTTGCCCTTTGACGTGGAGGAGGCTGCGACCCAGTCTTGCCCTTATCCCCTCCCTTACTCACTGATTTCCCACCCTTGACAGAATCCTGACCCGTTAAGACACCTAAATCTTTCCGTGCAACCTCCACCAACGGCCGCTTACCCGTCTTCTGTGCAGGTGTTAGAATGTCATCACTATCAGACTGAGTACCTGATCTTTTACGGGTTCCCGCCACTACATCCATACTCTCATCTCTATCCAACTGATGCACCTCAGCTGCCACTATCTCACTTGTCAAAACCTGTTCAACCGGAGGTGCCCGAGCCGTAGCCCCTACCACGTCAACAATTTCCACCTCAACAACACTGTCCTCTCCAGTCAAAACTGGGAGGGAGGTCCTCAAGATGCCTCTCAACACCTCTTCCAGCGGTAATTCCTCGCCAGGCACAACACCCATTCCCTCCAAAACACTCTCACTTAGAGCCTCAGGCTCCTGGGGCAGAGTGTGGAACACCTCCACTACCCCATCAACAATTTCACTCCATAAACGTGTTCCTTGCTCTACCTGAGGCACCTTCACTGGGGCCTCCCTGGCCCCCTGACCAGCCGGCTCCCTGCGAGCCGCCACCTGTCTGGGTATCGCACGCCTCATGCAATCCGCAGGTACATGGTCATATGCCCCACATAGCCGACATGTCCTCTTAAGATGACGCTTACGAAGCGTTATCTTAAGAGAATAAGTCCTTCAAGAGTCCCAAAGGGGCCCCTCACTCCACTTCCCCACATTCACCGTATGGATCCTCCATACTCTCTGAAAATGCCACTAATGTCCACAGCGTCACACTCGAACGGGACATTCTTGACCTTTACATAAGTATATGTCCTTGATACATCCTTCAATCTAACTTGTATCGTCGAGTTTACTGTATACACCTTGTCCTGGTGTTGATCAACAAGTCGTTCGTAGACTGCGGTTGTTAACAGTTTAACAAAGACTCGGTTGACGGCATTCAGTGCTACGCCGTACAAATCCGAAGTGTCAATGTTATACACATCTCGTAGAATCGTTGGGAGCACAGTTGCAGCCGTAGCCGGATGCATGACTCCCGTCACAATATCAATGCAAACTGTGTTGGAACGTCGTCTGCTGGCAGTCTCCATGACAGTAGTTAAGCAGGTGAAAACAAAGTCACCAGATGGCAGGCCAGTGCACCGAACGCCCTCACCCGACCGAAGCTGGGTGACAAATATCTTACTAGATTAAGCAGCGGAAATACCCTTCCTTGTTAATGGTCGTCTAAAGTGTGGAAATTAGGAGGTGCGGGATTACCAATACTATTATCCAGAGGGCTGAGTAGGGGTTGTTGAGGTGGTTTGAACATGTAGAGAAGTGGAACAAAGTATAATGACTTCGAGAGTGTATAAATTTGTAGTGGAGGAAAGGCGGGGTAGGGCTCGGCCTAGGAAAGGTTGGAGGGAGGGGGTAAAGGAGGTTTTGTGTACGAGGGGCTTGGACTTCCAGCAAACATGCGTGAGCGTATTTGATAGGAGTGAATGGAGACAAATGTTTTTAATACTTGACGTACTGTTGGTTCTTCACTCTGCTTTGGTGGGAATCGGCCGATGTGTTAATAAAAAAATAAAAAATCTTTAAAATCCATGTAAAAATTACAGCATCTTCGTTATGCTACACCAAGAGGAGGAGGAGGTGTTGATTCACCGGGAAATCACCCGGCCCGGGTCTTTACCAGATGGCGACCCGGCTCCGGCTCCCTGACGTGGGAGTAGCAGAGACCGAAGTCTCCCATGGGAGGGGGTACCCCTCAGCGGTAGGACCAACTGGTCCCAGGCCTAGCCATATTCGCCCACAAGCACGTAGGTAGATAGTTGCTAGGCCCCTCTGGTCTGCCACCTTCCCCGCCCCAAGGAGGCTGACGGGAAGGGCAGGCTTGCGAGCCGCAGATGGTAGCGAGCTCCAGCCTTGGCACCTACCCTGCCCTAAAAGGGCTGGGCATGGTGATCCCAAGAGGAGGAAAAGAACACTGTACCTCATTACACGCGAGGCTCTGGAATATAGCTATAGAAAAATGATATTTAAAACCTTATTAAACTCGTGAATATATAAAATACCATATCATATGAATTTTTAATATTTCTCAAATATTTTTTATCTTAGTTATATCCCTTTAAAATTCTCTGGATTAGATCAATTTTTTTTATGAAAGTGGAATTTGGATGGCTGAAATGAGCTACCAGAAAATGACAGCTGTGGCTGGAAATTGAATTTTGCAAATCATCTGCTACTTCTGTATTGACTGAATAACTTTGTTGTGTAGGTGAAGCGTTTCACAATAAAAAATCATAAGTGTTGCATATGTGTTGCATAAGTGTTGCATATGTGTGTTATTCATGACTTTTATGGTATTGAATGTCATTAATATGAAGCATTGCAGTACGTCATTTTACTTTAGTGAATTTTTCCATTGCCGCAACATGTTTATGGAATCTTACTCCATGCCTGTTATTTGTATTAGTTAGGCTGTTTAGAAAAAAATACAGATAAGAATGGAGGAAATCTAATTTGAGTGACATAATCTGACTACTCTGAATACTTCCCAGTGGTTATTATTAATACTTTGCAGCTGTTGATCAACCTCGCCCAGCTGGTCATGTTTTTTGCCGTGAAATCAGTTAAAAATGTTTTGGAACGAATATAAAACTCCAAGTTATGCACAGTTTATGTGGTTTAATATTTTAAATGTCCCTATACAGGCTATTTACCCCTAGGAACCACGACATTTATGTATGTTACGCAGTAAAAAGCGTAGCAGTGGTCATCTGGGTAGAATTTTGTTTAAGCTCGTCGTTGACTGATTTGTTTATTTTTTATTTTTTTTTATTTGTTTACAGAATAATTGTATGAAAACAAATTGTATTTTAATTTTACAAGTGTCTTCAGTAAAAATGGGAAACTGATGCATATTGCAACTATTTTTTGTATGAAGATTCACTAGTTAGAAGTTGAAACCGATCAGCACTGGCATTCTCCATTTCTTCCATGGAGAACTATTCGATTATTAATATAAGTGACATTTAAACATAGGACACCAGAGCTGGAAGTTTGACGCTGTTAAGATATTTATGAATTTGCACCCACTGATGTTTTAGCCTACCTGGTATCATCCATAAGAGACATCAACTATTAAAGTTGGTTGCCGTTCAACAGACAGATAATATATATTTCTAGTTAAAACTAAATTATTTTAACAAAATTGGCACCTAAATGCTTCAATAAATGATTCACCTTTCTCCTAAGTTACTGTAGTGAAAGCAACGAGCTGAGCAAATAAAGCTTTCTCAAGATACTGCACTTAAAACAAATCTGAGAATATTTTATATAAATTTTACCAAAAGTTATCGTACTTGCCAATTGTTGAATGAACCTTTTCCCTAGTAACAGTAAACTAACTTTGAATATGTGAAGCAGATCAGGCAAGGCGTTCTCCAGTTATAAATGAAAACCAAAGAGAAAGAACAACTAAAAGGCTCCTCTTCAGGAATACCTTACAAATATGAACTGGGAATAAATATATAACCTGCATCAGCAGAAAAATCCATTTACACTACAGTATATAATAAATACAGTATATGCTAACATTTTATTGTTATGCTGGGAAAGTTGTTTCCATAACATTGTTGCTTAGCAGAATTACTCAAATATATTTCTTTCCTTGCACAATCCGGGTAAAGTATCGCTGTATGTGATAATCCCAGCCCAGTCTACCTCAACCCATGGATTTAGTTCTCTATCAATATAATACAACTCAAGCAAGAAGCAGAGTATTTGTACATCCATATCCGCATGAGACAGCAGAAATGCAGTTAAACTCTTTGAAGAGATCTAGGAGTTTTAACTCGTCTGTAAGACGTGGAGATCAAAACTTTGAAGGCACCTCAAGAGATGTGCCTTAATGCCATTATGGGGTTCATGATCCAAACAATTGGATAAAAAAAAAAATTCTTGAACCAAACTTTATCTTCTCTCATGCCTCCAGATACTGTAAGTCTCCAACGGGTTTAAATATTCCTCAACCATCCTCTCTCCATTTAGTTGCATTATTAGAGAAATATTCCCCTGATGAAATTCAGCTCATAGGCAAAAATAAAAGGGATCATTAAGGCCCTAATTTCTGCCAACCTTTTGAAATAGTACTGTTGTGAAATGGGAATTGAATTGGCTTGATTTCATTCCAGTGACAATAAAGAACGACCTAGCATTTCCTCGCATGGTGCTACATCAGTCTATTCAAATCTTCCTGGAGTGCTCTAATGTCCTCATTTGAATGAATTGGACGGCCTATTTTGGTGTCATCGGCAAACTTGAATAAATAGCGACATAAGCAAGTTTGCCGATGACACCAAAATAGCCGTCAATTCATTCAAATGAGACTAGAGGACCCCAGGAAGATTTGAATAGACTGATGCAGTGGTCGGAGAAGTGGCAGATGCAGTTTAATATAGATAAATGCAAAGTTCTAAATATTGGACAGGACAATAACCATGCCACATATAAACTAAATAATGTAGATCTTAATACTACTGATTGCGAAAAGGATTTAGGAGTTCTGGTTAGCAGTAATCTAAAACCAGGACAGCAGTGCATAAGTGTTCGCAATAAAGCAAACAGAATCCTTGGCTTCATATCAAGAAGCATAAATAATAGGAGTCCTCAGGTTGTTCTTCAACTCTATATCTCCTTGGTTAGGCCTCATCTAGATTATGCTGCACAGTTTTGGTCACCGTATTGCAGAATGGATATAGATGCTCTGGAAAACGTACAAAGGAGGATGACTAAGTTGATTCCATGTATCAGAAATCTTCCCTATGAGGATAGACTGAGGGTCCTGAATCTGCACTCTCTAGAAAGGCGTAGAATTAGGGGGGATATGATTGAGGTATATAAGTGGAAAGCAGGAATGGATAAAGGGGATGTAAATAGCGTGCTAAAAATATCTTGTATTTTTTTTTTATATTTTATTTAAAAAAACTTAACATACATGATACATAGAAATGGTATACAAATATGAAACGATTCTTTTCATAAGACATACAACTTCGTGCAATGATGAAATACACAATGAACTAACAAGAAACTTGTAATACTGTATAAGAATATTGACGACTGTTTTCAAACTTTACTATGCATCCCACCTCACAAAGTTTTACAAAACATGGTGGCTGCTATGTTAATTCTCCACCTAATTGCATTTCAGTTGTCTTCAAATATTTTTACTCCATATTATAGCTGATACAGAATAACTTAAGCTCAAATAAACTTATTTTTCTACTGAAATCGTGTATTCTTGTGACATATAATACTACAATGTAGTACATCAATGAAAAATGCCACACCAATAGATGCCAAAAACCAACACTAGATACATGACATCCAATTATTCCCGTGCACCCTATATGACTTACATACCTTATACATGACATACATAAAAGAGCATAACTTATATATAATGTCAAAATACACTTGAAACAAACCAATACCCTTTGTCACAAGGGTGCATCTTTGTCCATCAAATATATCACCAAACACATAAAACTAAAGCAGGCCCTAAACCCTGTACCTTATTATACAAAACAGGTACATGAGTCTAATATTTTGTATTCCCTACGTCATCATCCAACAGAGAAGCTCCCCATACTCATACTCCAGACCCATGCCTCTCCGACCAAGAAAAACCGTCAGGTAAACCCTCAATCCTTACAAAAGATTAACCCTATAATCAAAACCCTCCCCCCCTTGAAAAGCCACCCCCTGCGTCTTAGCCATCCCAACCCCCCCCCATGCACATACCCTAAAACCCCCTTTCTCCCCCCAACCTTTAAATACCTTGATAATTAAATCCCTCTCCCACTATGACCCAACAGACACACCTCCCCCACCTAGAACTACACCCTAATACCCCATCCAAAACTCCACGCTCACCCCATCATCCTTAACCAGGATGACTTACCCTCCCTCCACGTCAAGCCCCCTTCATTCTAAATACATCCCAAACCATGTTCCTATACTCATCAGAAAATGCAGACTCCATTTTTTCCCTACACCACCCGATTCCTTTCCCTTTTCTCTATACATTGTCCCCCATAGCTCTAATCCTTTCCCCCACCCTTGCTCCCTCAGTCTCAGGAGACACACACAAATCCACCATTAAAACCATAAACCCTCGTTCTCTATCACCCACCCCTCGTATATCCATACTCCCTAGCCCTCAGTACTGAAATACCCCCACCCCTTTTTCCTCCCAAACCCTGCCTATCCATTCTCCACCACCCCCCCGTTCCTCACAAAAATATATAGCATCATCCTGTTTTTACAGCCACATCTTTTACAGCACCCATCTCG
>WNWK01044788.1:0-14964 GCA_009830355.1 Cherax destructor | reverse complement strand
AAGGGGGAAAAGTTTGAAAGTAAACTCATTTTGTTATGGTGTTTTAGGTAAATACAGCACTTGATATATTCTCGTAAAAAACAATATAGACCAGAGGAGCCGTCATTTATGAAGGGATTCAGGAAACCGGCAGGCCGGACTTGAGTTCTGGAGATGGGAAGTACAGTGCCGGCACTCTGAAGGAGGGGTGTTAATGTTGCAGTTTTATAACTGTAGTGTAAAGCACCCCTCTGGCAAGACAGTGATGGAGTGAATGATGATGAAAGTTTTTCTTTTTCGGGCCACCCTGCCTTGGTGGGAATCGGCCGATGTGTTAAAAAAAAAAAAAAAAAAAAATATATATAAATAATGAAATATGACAGGAAAACCATCCTGTGTGATGGAATATGACGGGAAAACTGTCCCGTGTGAAGAAGTTTGAAAGTAAACTCATTTTGTTATGGTGTCTTAGGTAAATACAGCACTTGATATATTCTCGTAAAACACAATATAGACCAGAGGAGCCGTACGAGGCCAGTGTACATTTCCAATGCTAACTTCATTGTTCGTTAACAATGAGCTGCTTGAGTCTGTACATAATGTTAATGTAGTTAAACATTGCAGAATTGCATATTCACTAAAAAAATACTTTGATCAGTTACGCATTATTCACTCCAAGTTTCCAATAAGCATTTACAAAAGTCTTTAGACATGTAAACGTGGAGTGTATAAAAATCAAAGTGGGTAATTTTTAGTTATATGGGAATACTGTGAATGTCAGCTATTTCTTCGTTCTAAGAACCTGGAAAATACATACACAGGAGCTGTGAATCGACCCCTGCAACCACAAATACTTGAATACACACACACACACACACACACACACACACACACACACACACACACACACACACACACACACACACACACACACAAGACCAGTGTTATTCCTGGTATATGTAAATGACATGACGGACGGGATAGACTCAGAAGTGTCTCTATTCGCGGATGATGTGAAAATAATGAGGAGAATCACATCGGAAGAGGACCAGGCAGGGCTGCAAACAGACCTGGACAAGCTCGACATCTGGTCTAGCAATTGGCTTCTCGAATTCAATCCCTCCAAATGCAAAGTCATGAGGATCGGAGAAGAGCAAAGAAGACCGCTGACAGAGTACAAGCTAGGCGGACAAAGGCTACAAACCTCGGCAAAGGAGAAAGACCTTGGAGTGAGTATAACGCCAAGCACGTCTCCGGAGGCACACATCAACCAGATAACTGCGGCAGCATATGGGCGACTGGCAAACCTAAGATTAGCGTTCCGTTACCTTAACAAGGAATCGTTCAAGACACTGTATACCGTGTACGTCAGGCCCATACTAGAATATGCAGCACCAGTCTGGAACCCACACCTGGTCAAGCACGTAAAGAAACTAGAGAAAGTGCAAAGGTTTGCGACAAGGTTAGTTCCACAACTCAGGGGTCTGTCCTATGAAGAAAGGTTGAGGGAAATAGGACTAACAACACTGGAGGAAAGAAGGGTCAGAGGAGACATGATAACGACATACAAAATACTGCGGGGAATTGACAAGGTAGACAGTGACAGGATGTTCCAGAGAGGGAACACAGATACAAGGGGACACAACTGGAAGCTGAAGACTCAGATGAGTCAAAGGGATGTTAGGAAGCATTTCTTCAGCCACAGAGTAGTCAGGAAGTGGAATAGTCTAGAGAAAGATATAGTGGAGGCAGGAACCATACATAGTTTTAAGACAAGGTATGATAAAGCTCATGGAGCAGGGAGAGCAGAGACCCAGTAGCAGACAGCGAAGAGGCGGGGCCAGGAGCTGAGTCTCGACCCCTGCAACCACAATTAGGTGAGTACAATTAGGTGAGTACACACACACACACACACACACACACACACACACACACACACACAATGCTCACAGACTCATAGACACGTCTACAGGTGTTTTACTGTGTTGGTCATGACTTGAGGTTAGGTTAGGTAAGATAAGGTTTGGCATGAAACAGGACAAGTGTTTCCTGACGCGGGTCTTAGTCAGATGACCCACAGCTGGAGCTGTTGGTCATCCGACCGAGGCCTTCCACTGGCTTACCACTCCACCACTTTAAAAATTATGGTCATGGTTATAACCAATAGATGACTTGAGAATCAAAATAAGACTAGACGTGTTTTATGACTTATTGGGCGAAACGTCTTCTTAATAAAATGTTACAAGATGCATATTGTGTTTTATTTGCTTGTCAATAACACGATTGTGAACGAAACACCAAATGGGTGGGATTTGAACCCATGGTGGGTGAATCGTAAAACTCCAGGCAAGTGCGTAAGCCACGAGTTCAAACCTCACCCGATCCATGGTTTATTTACACTTGCTTCTCTTTGATTTCCTCTCACTTTCAATTTCATGGATCGATAAAAATGAAAGAATTTATAAAAATTCCTCTACACAAAAAAAATTCCACACACATACACACACACACACACACACACACACACACACACACACACACACACACACACACACACACACACACACACACACACACACACACATTTCTACTAAATTACTGACTTAAGAAAAAACTCAAAATTTTGTCCCTCCTGCTGCTCTGAAATGATGCCACTCATATATTTCGACAAAATTTGACCTGGAGAGACTGTCAGTAATAAAATAATGAGACATGGGTGGTATATCTATTTGTATTCCATTGCTTTGCGTCCTTAACTAAATCACAATTGTCCGAACTTTATCATGGCAAGTTTGTTTCTGGCATATCTTCGCTCAAACATGTATAGAAATTATCCTATACATGTGCATTTTGATTTGTGAAGAATATCATTGGGTAATATATACATGGTTTCCGTCAATACATGAGTATATACAGAAGCATGCATAGTCTAGCGTGGCTGTGCGGTTGATGTGCGCGTTGCTTGGTCAGTCAGGTTAAGCAGTGTTGTGTTTGGCTTGTGTAGTTGTGGGTGTGTTTGTTGTCAGATTGGAAGGTCGTAGCTCTCTCAGTAAAGGGGCGTGGTGACTTCTGTAGGAACTATAGTAAACACTCCACTCCTCCCTCCAGCACTCTCACCCTGGGAGAGGCACAGTATATAACTCCACAGCTCTGGTCATCAACATCATTCATTCTCTCGTCCCAGCAACAACATGAAGGTGAGATACAACTGCTACACTGTTTTCACTCATTTCCCCCCAGATGTTACCCTTTATATATATTTTTACTAGAGCACTGAGGTTTCAGAGACGCATTTGTTGTTTCACAAGCTATGTTGGGTATCGAAGTGTTGGTCATTAACTACTAAGTATGATACAGTTTCGCTACATAGATAGATCTTGCTTCATTCATAGGAACATGAATATACCTTCTTGGAGGAGTATAATGCAACTTTGAGCTGTCCACTGGTAACCTGAAGACAATGCCACGAAAATTGTTGGAATCGAGCTTCATTGACTTAAAACTGATGGAGAATGACGGCAGTCAATCCATCTATCATCACACACAAAGAGAAGCCACATGTCTACGGTGCACGCTACAAAATCAGCAGGTTCTTAGATGTTAGTACTGCCAGGCTTCGGCTGGGCTACCAGTACCTCTGGATGTCACTACTGCCAGGATCCGGCTGGGCTACCAGTACCTCTGGATGTCACTACTGCCAGGCTCCGGCTGGGGTACCAGTACCTCTGGATGTCACTACTGCCAGGCTCCGGCTGAGTTACAACTATCTATCGGAAGTTAAGATAAGATTTCTTCGGATTTTTAACCCAGGAGGGATAGTCACCCAGGATAACCCAGGAAGTCAGTGCGTCTTCGAGGACTGTCTGTCTTATTTCCATTGGGGTCCTCAATCTTGTCCCTCAGGATGCGACCCACACCAGTCGACTAACACCCAGGTACCTATTCGCTGCTAGGTGAACATGACAACAGGTGTAAGGAAACACGTCGAAATGTTTCCACCCCGACGGGAATCGAACGCGGGCTCTCCGTGTGCGAAGCATCAACAGCTGGAATAGACATAACTAAATGTAAACACTGCCAGATGGTGAATTTTCACACCTCGCGTCAATATGTGCTGGAATGCGATAAAATCAATGAATTCAGAAACAACTCACTCATAAGTAATCGAGAAATATTAAGGTATTTTCATAGTGGTATATTACCAACCATTCTGGGAAAAAATCCCAACTTTGCGTATTTTAAATTAGATCATAACTTATTTTTTTTAATATCATACATTACAAAAATATTCTGTATTTTAAATAACTCATACCCACATTATAATCTAGATTGTATTTTTGTTTGACTAAACTCATGTCTGCATAATAAACTCATTAAGTTTATCAAATAATATATTTATTTATAATTTATTACTACTGTATCTCGTTTAGCTATTAAAACTTTGGGACCCAGACTCTCGACCCATTGTGTGCCTTTGTAATCTTTTGGCTACCTCTGTCAGGATGGGAATGTAGTGCCTACAGCCCACGGAATGGGTATGTGGTGCCTGCCACCCTCAGAATGGGGTGCAAATTAGAACTATTAAACTAACATTCTGGTCGTCAACAGAAAAATATATTTGTCGTTTCTTTACACAGGTGGTACTTGCTCTAGCCATGGTGGGTGTCGTGGTGGGTATCCCACCACAGTATGGTTACTCTCCTGCTCCACACTACAGACCCACTCCATCCTACCCTCCTGCCCCAACTTACAAACCAGCCCCATCCTACAAGCCGGCTCCCTACCATCCCACTCCATCCTACGGACCATCCCCGTCCTATGATGTAAGAATACCTAAGAGCTTATTTAATGTTTATATATAGTAGATGGGATACAAGGAAAATAGAATCAGTAAGTAAAAGAGAGGTGAAGGTTTATAAACTAAAAGAGGAGGCAGTTAGGGTAAGATATAAACAACTATTGGAGGATAGATGGGTTAGTGAGAGTGTAGGCAATGGGGTCGAAAATGTATGGGGTAGATTTAAAAATGTAGTGTTAGAGTGTTCAGCAGAAGTTTGTGGTTACAGGCGAGTGGGTGCAGGAGGGAAGAGGAGCGATTGGTGGAATGATGATGTAAAGAGAGTAGTAAGGGAGAAAAAGTTAGCATATGAGAGGTTTTTACAAAGTAGAAGTGATGCAAGGAGGGAAGAGTATATGGAGAGAAAAGAGAGGTTAAAAGAGTGGTGAAGCAATGTAAAAAGAGAGCAGATGAGAGAGTGGGTGAGATGTTATCAGCAAATTTTGTTGAAAATAAGAAAAAGTTTTGGAATGAGATTAATAAGTTGAGGAAGCCTAGAGAACAAATGGATTTGACAGTTAAAAATAGGAGAGGAGAGTTATTAAATGGAGAGTTAGAGGTATCGGGAAGATGGAGAGAATATTTTGAGGATTTGTTAAATGTTGATGAAGACAGGGAAGCTGTGATTTCGTGTGTAGGGCAAGGAGGAATAACATCTTGTAGGAGTGTGGAAGAGCCAGTTGTGGGTGTAGGGAAGTTCGTGAGGCAGTGGGTAGAATGAAAGGGGTAAGGCAGCTGGGATTGATGGGATAAAGATAGAAATGTTAAAAGCAGGTGGGGATATAATTTTGGAGTGGTTGGTGCTATTATTTAATAAATGTATGGAAGAGGGTAAGGTACCTAGGGATTGGCAGAGAGCGTGTATTGTTCCTTTGTATAAAGGCAAAGGGGACAAAAGAGAGTGCAAAAAATTTTAGGGGAATAAGTCTGTTGAGTGTACCTGGTAAAGTGTATGGTAGAGTTATTATTGAAAGAATTAAGAGTAAAACAGAAAGCAGGATAGCAGATGAACAAGGGGGCTTTAGGAAAGGTAGGGGTGTGTAGACCAAGTGTTTACAGTGAAACATATAGGTGAACAGTATTTGGATAAGGGTAAAGATGTTTTTGTGGCATTTATGGATTTGGAAAAGGCGTATGATAGGGTAGATAGGGGGCAATGTGGCAGATGTTGCAGGTGTATGGAATAGGAGGAAGGTTACTGAAAGCAGTGAAGAGTTTTTATGAGGATAGTGAGGCTCAGGTTAGAGTGTGTAGGAGGGAAGGGACTATTTCCCAGTAAAAGTGGGCCTTAGACAAGGATGTGTGATGTCACCGTGGTTGTTCAATATATTTATAGATGGGGTTGTAAGAGAAGTGAATGCGAGGGTCTTGGCAAGAGGTGTTGGGCTAAAAGATAAAGAAGCAAATACAAAGTGGGAGTTGTCACAGTTGCTTTTGCTGATGACACTGTGCTTTTGGGAGATTCTGAAGAGAAGCTGCAGAGGTTGGTGGATGAATTTGGTAGGGTGTGTAAAAGAAGAAAATTGAAAGTGAATATAGGAAAGAGTAAGGTGATGAGGATAACAAAAAGAATAGGTGACGAAAGATTGGATATCAGATTGGAGGGAGAGAGTATGGAGGAGGTGAATGTATTCAGATATTTGGGAGTGGATATGTCGGCGGATGGGTCTATGAAGGATGAGGTGAATCATAGAATTGATGAGGGAAAAGGGTGAGTGGAGCACTTCGAGTCTGTGGAGACAAAGAACCTTGTCCATGGAAGTAAAGAGGGAATGTATGAGAGTATAGTTATACCAACGCTCTTATATGGGTGTGAAGCATGGGTGATGAATGTTGCAACGAGGAGAAGGCTGGAGGCAGTGGAGATGTCATGTCTGAGGTCAATGTGTGGTGTGAATATAATGCAGAGAATTCGGAGTTTGGAAATTAGGAGGAGGTGCGGGATTACCAAAACGATTGTTCAGAGAGCTGAGGAGGGGTTGTTGAGGTGGTTTGGACATGTAGAGAGAATGGAACGAGACAGAGTGACTTCGAGAGTGTATAAATCTGTAGTGGAGGGAAGGCGGGGTAGGGGTCGGCCTAGGAAAGGTTGGAGGGAGGGGTAAAGGAAGTTTTGTGTGCGAGGGGCTTGGACTTCCAGCAAGCATGTGTGAGCGTATTTGATAGGAGTGAATGGAGGCATATGGTTTTTAATACTTGACGTGCTGTTGGAGTGTGAGCAAAGTAACATTTATGAAGGGATTCAGGGAAACCGGCAGGCCGGACTTGAGTTCTGGAGATGGGAAGTACAGTGCCGGCACTCTGAAGGAGGGGTGTTAATGTTGCAGTTTTATAACTGTAGTGTAAAGCACCCTTCTGGCAAGACAGTGATGGAGTGAATGATGATGAAAGTTTTTCTTTTTCGGGCCACCCTGCCTTGGTGGGAATCGGCCGATGTGTTAATAAAATAAAAAAAAATATAGTATCTGTGAAACATGTTAATAGTACCTAATATAATTATAAGATAATATGGCCACATTCTATAAGTGACGGTATGATTATTCCAGACTCCTCCCCGGTACGACTTCAACTATGCTGTGAAGGACGATTATTCCGGTGACGACTTCGGTCACCAGGAGACTCGTGATGGCTACAACACCCAGGGGACTTACTACGTGCAGCTCCCCGACGGTCGTCTGCAGCAGGTGACCTACACGGTCAATGGTGACTCTGGCTACGTGGCTGAAGTCACCTACCAGGGAGAGGCTCAGTACCCTCACTACCAACCATCCTACACTCCTGCTCCATCCTACCATCCTGCTCCATCCTACAAGCCTGCTCCATCCTACAAGCCTACTCCATCCTATCATCCCACTCCAAGCTACAGTCCCCTGCCAGTCTATGCATAACTGTCATTGTATATTCACGTCTTGACATTATATTTATAAATAAACTGAGAACAAGCTATGAGCCTCTTTTAGCCCCAATGCAATAGTTTCTGTCACATTTATCTAGAATGGACATCTCATTTAGCATTACCCAATCATTACTCAACAACTTACTTCACTACCACGTAATCGTTACTCGCCTCAGCTCCGCCCAAATATTGTGAACCACCTCAGCTGGAATCAACAGTGTACTTACGGTGCAGTAGACCTTGTCTGCACTCGTGCAGCAGGCGGAGTTTACTGCTGTAGATTATCCAGTAGACGGATGAACTCTATGGTTGGGTGTCACTATTAGCGCACGGAGAATCGAGCATTGAACACTTCTAGATCTGAAAACAAAGATACAAGTTCCCGGAGCAAGCTTTAAATGGAGCAACGTTCCATTCTGTGTAGAACTTTATCATACCATGACAAAGTTCTACACAGAGTAATAGAAGGAAAGGCTGCTTCATTTACACGAATCAACACCCATTCGTCAGTATTAAGACACCCTTACAAGGCATCTTTACCCTGAACCATATTGCTTAAACAGTAGGCTTATTCAATTACATATAGAGGAATAAAGATACCTAACCATTGCACATATTTCTTATTCATTAACTTGTAGGTATTGTATTCTGTTATTACAGTGTTTAAGACACCCACTTGAAGGGTGTGCCTCTTCATGACTGACCATGACACTGCACAAAGAAATCGTGAGACAGACAGCCCCAGATGTGTCAGGAAGGAAAAACCAGAGCTCTTGTGGACCACCTGTTAAATATAGATAAAATGAACGAGTCTTCTAACACCTGATACATGTGTTATCTGGGTGTTAGTTGGTTGCTGTGGGTGGCATCCTGAACAAGGCGAGACGAATGGACAAGTCCCCTAACACCTACTTCCCTTGTTACCTAGCATTTAATAGGTACCTGAGCGTTGGTCGACCGTTGTGGTGGCGTCCTGGGGAAGACTGTGGACTATAATGTTCTTCTCTGGAGGTTAAAAAATAAAATAGACGAGTCAACAGACTTTTGCAAACTGACTGCCGTAAAATGCTTAGAAAAGTGGACAAGAAGTTGATGTTTCGAGTCAGTCAATCTCAGTTGATTCTCAACTAATCCTCAAAGAGGCAAACATAACTTGACAGTGTTTACTTCTAGCCTGGACCACTATCAAGTCTGAATCCTAGAAGGGCCGATACGTCATCTTCAAATTGTAGATTAGCTGCAAATTGTGTCAGACCGCGTAGTGTGACTTATTCCTCCCGTGATATTCCACTGAACAGATAACTAAAAACATAACATTATACCCAAGAAGTCTCTCCTTCAGTGCTCGTCATTATAGTACGCTGGTCGGCCCGTCTGAAATCCCGACCACTAAATAGGTCGTCCCTTGTGCCTTAGTACATCCCTCAACCGTCAGAGTTCCACGGGGTAAACTTCCCCACGACTCACAGATGGCGTCCTAAAGTTATGTAAGTGAGCGGTTATCTTTCCTCTTTTAGATCTCTACTCGAATAAATGGTTTAGGTAACACAAATTCAAGGTATAGTCACCGGAATAATTAACGTTAATATATTTATATTTACTAAATTTAAAAAGAAAAAAATCGATTTTGTTTATAGGTCACAAACCATACCACAGGTGGGGTTCGAACCCGCGGTCAGAGAGTCTCAAAACTCCAGACCATCGCGTTAGCCACTGGGCCAGCTAGCTTCAATAAGATTCATCCAACTAGGTATATATCTACACCATAGGAAGGTTAGCATAGGCACCACTGTGTCCACAAATGCAAGTTTTTACAGACGAATCTCCCACTAGCATGGCCGTGACGAACTCTAGCACAAGTCCCCTCAAAGCATGGTATGGTTTGTTTGCAATCGTGTCATTAGGATTTCGTGAGTCATTTTTCATAGGTCACCCTCGTCCACCTCAAAATCTCCGTATCTTCATCTGTTTCCAATATGTTAGTTGCCTCTGTAGTCGCCTGGAGAAGCCTGCACGAGTACAATGTCAATATCCATCTAATGATTTATCGTAAATTCACGGCCTTCTGTTTCAACAGCTATTCAAGAATTGAACAAAAGCTATGAAGGTACCTAAGTGTTGCACATGTGTCTTATTCCATCATATAGTATTGCATACTATGTAACTAGAAACCATTAGGATCAACTTTAAAAACAGATACCATTATATAGATTCAGGAATAAAGGAATTCTCAACCTTCCAAACCCATCTAAATTGGCAAACTCGACTAACTCACTTTTTTCCAGATTGTATTCTTTACAATACAAAAGTATACAAAATACAAAATAACTAATATTCCTTCATTGTAATGTAACACTGCTCAGTGGTATGTTACAAATACCTATTGTGACCTTTGTGATCCTGTTATTTGCACTTCCACTCACAGGATGAACCTCGAGTGCACAATAAACTAGCCACTCGGGCGACACATAATTGAAACCCTTACGGTCTTCACTCTTGCTATTATATTCCCACGTCCCCCATATACTCTCTACAAACATGAAAAAGATTTCGTTTCCAAGAGATACATTGACTTATTGTAGTATCCGTTCATCATGCATGTCTCTGTTTTGCAGTGTGAGAAGCAGAACACACACTGTGACAAGACATTCCTGCTGAGTGTCGAAGACAGAGTAGCAGAATGTCTAGTAGGATTACTTAATGCAAAAAAAAAAAAACATATTGAGAGGCTATAGAATGTGTCTAGTAAGATTACTAAGTGTTGGAAACATACGGAGGGGCTTTAAAAATGTGTCAGGTGTACACAAGCGTGATCCATTTATCACACATCTGATTTTATTGTTCCAGTCCACATTTTCACTTTTTATCCACAACGTTTCTGTTTTTTTTTGTGTGTTTAACCCAGTTGTTGCGTGCTGGGTATCACGACGTGCCCAGAGGTCTCTGAAGGGTATATAAGGAGCGGGCCAGCATGGCTGAGCACCGCACACTACCGTCGACAACACAGTCATGAAGGTAAAACTTCATGTAACTCCAAAAACTTTTCACAAGTTTTCGAAAGAATTTTAATTTGCCATATACTGTATTTAGTTTATACATATTCATAAAAAAGCACTTACGTCTTGTAGTATGAGTAAGGAAACATTTATGAAGGGACTCAGGGGAAACTGGCTAGCTGGATTTGAGTATTGGAGGTGCGTAGTACAGTGCCTGCACTCTGAAGTATGGGTGACGGTATTACAATCCTGGATGTGTGTAGTACAGACCTTGCACTCTGGAGGATGGGTGGGGATGTTAGTTCTGGAGGTGGGAAGTACAGTGCCTGCACTCTGGAGGATGGGTGGGGATGTTACAGTTCTGGAGGTGGGAAGTACAGTGCCTGCACTCTGGAGGATGGGTGGGGATGTTACAGTTCTGGAGGTGGGAAGTACAGTGCCTGCACTCTGGAGGATGGGTGGGGATGTTACAGTTCTGGAGGTGGGAAGTACAGTGCCTGCACTCTGAGGGATGCGTGGGGATGTTAGTTCTGGAGGTGGGAAGTACAGTCCCTGCACTCTGGAGGATGGGTGAGGATGTTACAGTTCTGGAGGTGGGAAGTACAGTGCCTGCACTCTGAGGGATGCGTGGGGATGTTAGTTCTGGAGGTGGGAAGTACAGTCCCTGGACTCTGAAGGATGGGTGAGGATGTTACAGTTCTGGAGGTGGGAAGTACAGTGCCTGCAATCTGAAGGATGGGTGGGGATGTTAGTTCTTGAGGTGGGAAGTACAGTGCCTGCACTCTGAAGGATAGGTGGGAATGTTACAGTTCTGGAGGTGGGAAGTACAGTGCCTGCACTCTGAGGGATGCGTGGGGATGTTAGTTCTGGAGTTGGGAAGTACAGTACTTGCACTCTGAAGGATGAATCTCAATACGGGTGGGGATCGAACCCAAGGCAAGCGAGATCTAAACACTCACAAACCAATGTCCTTAAGGTAAAGGTAGGTAAGGTATGATGGCGGATTTGAGAGAACTTGAGCTAGAGCACGTCACAGCCACGCTGGTGTGAGATTCGTCTGTAAAAAAAAACTGCTTTTGTGGTCAGAGTTGTGGCCCATGCTAACACGGTTATGGAATATAGAAATATATTTAGTTGGGTGAATCCTTAAAGTTCAGTGGTTAATCATCACGTTCTTGCGATTTCGTGGGTCACTCTGAAGGATGAGTGGAGACGTCACAGTTCTGGAGGTGGTAAGCGCAATGCCTACACTCAAAACTATGGGTGGGAGATGCCGTAGATTAGAGAACCTTCCGAATTATTAGGTTAATATGCTGTTTCAAACCATCTTCTTCACCAGGTCATTCTTGTACTAACTCTGGCTACTGCCGCTGTGGCAGCACCATCTGGACCACCATACGGGTTCTCTCCAGCACCAACATACAGACCAGCACCATCCTACGCATCGGTAAAGTAACCCTGTTTATACTTACCTATTTCTGGTTATAGGGGTGTATTCACAGCTCCTGGCCCTGTCTCTTAACTGGCTGTTACAGCCTCGTATATGGAGAATGGAGTATGTATGGAGTCAATGTTATGACTATTCACGAGTTTCCTGGCAGATTTGCAATTAAAACATTTGATCTATTATTGAACTTAATATACTTCCATCACAATACTTAATAGTATATGAGCTTCATAATCTATACATGCTCAAATAGATATGAACTTCACAATCTGTATAAGCGACGTTGATGTATGAAGTTTAGAAAATAATATTGAAACACTATGGAACTAATTCACAATTTTGAGAGAAAGCTTTACACGAAGGCTCAATCCACCCTGGACCTATTGATAATCGTCCAGGATGGACCACAACATCGTTTATTGTTGTCATTCCAAATTGTGGTTCAGTTGTGAATAGTTCAAGCCAGGGTATTGACATTTTTATTGTCTATATTGAAAATATTCACAAATGCAAAACATTATTTTGATTATATACCTAAACTGGAGTTTCCATTTTCTCCTTGGTAGGCTCCAGCACGGTACAGCTCCGACTATGCTGTGAACGACCCTCCCTCCGGCAACGACTTTGGTCATCAGGAGTCTCGTGATGGTGACCACACTCAGGGGTCGTACTACGTGCAGCTCCCCGACGGTCGTCTGCAGCAGGTGACCTACACTGTCAGTGGTGACTCTGGCTACCTGGCTGACGTTACCTACCAGGGAGAAGCCAGGTACCCGACCTACCAGCCAGGCTATAGGCCTGCCCCAGCCTACACGCCCAGCCCAGTGTATGGCTAAAATTTATTTATGGAGAAGTTAGCATGCAAATTATATAGACTCGACATCGCCAGTAACCTTTACATTAGGCAGGTCAGGTCAGTATAGAAATTTTGAGTTTAGCCAAAAAATAATATTTGAAAAAAATCTTGTATTTCAACAATTGTTTCAATAAATGATTCAATATTTCTTTGTGATTTATATATCTATTTATTGTTTGTTTGCAATATTTATTTATCAGGAAAGAGGTTTTATGGATAAAAAAGCTGACCACAGGATATACACAGTGAAATATGTCTCTGTGTGGTCAGAGTTCTTTTTAATCTCTGTTTTAAGAGATAGTATTTTTAATTGGTTATGAGTATTTGACATACAGGTTAACGACCCTTGTGTACTACAAGAACTCTAAAGTCCATTAATCAACTACCTAAAAAAATAACCAAAACTGATGTTTATCTTTGGTGCTGAAGTAATGATCACGTCCCTTGATCTTTTTTTCCACCCTTGATGTGGAGTAATTTTGTGGAGCACAAAGAGAAGATTAAGCTTATATTATCTTCATGGGGAAGCGCTAAACTCATAGGGGCTCCTACAACCCCTAAGGATTTGGAGGTAATAAATTTTTTTTGACGTTTCGACACATCTTGGATCATTATCAAGTCTTGTTAATAGTCCACTATAAACCATTATCAAGACTCTCCAAACTGAGAATTTTTTTTTTTTTTATATTTTATTTAAAAAAACTTAACATACATGATACATAGAAATGGTATACAAATATGAAACGATTCTTTTCATAAGACATACAACTTCGTGCAATGATGAAATACACAATGAACTAACAAGAAACTTGTAATACTGTATAAGAATATTGACGACTGTTTTCAAACTTTACTATGCATCCCACCTCACAAAGTTTTACAAAACATGGTGGCTGCTATGTTAATTCTCCACCTAATTGCATTTCAGTTGTCTTCAAATATTTTTACTCCATATTATAGCTGATACAGAATAACTTAAGCTCAAATAAACTTATTTTTCTACTGAAATCGTGTATTCTTGTGACATATAATACTACAATGTAGTACATCAATGAAAAATGCCACACCAATAGATGCCAAAAACCGCAACACTAGATACATGACATCCAATTATTCCCGTGCACCCTATATGACTTACATACCTTATACATGACATACATAAAAGAGCATAACTTATATATAATGTCAAAATACACTTGAAACAAACCAATACCCTTTGTCACAAGGGTGCATCTTTGTCACATGCAAATATATCTACCAAACACATAAAACTAAAGCAGGCCCTAAACCCTGTACCTTATTATACAAAACAGGTACATGAGTCTAATATTTTGTATTCCCTACGTCATCATCCAACAGAGAAGCTCCCCATACTCATACTCCAGACCCATGCCTCTCCGACCAAGAAAAACCGTCAGGTAAACCCACTCAATCCCCTTACAAAAAGATTAACCCCTATAATCAAAACCCTCCCCCCCCACTTGAAAAGCCACCCCCCCCCTGCGTCATTAGTCATCCCAACCCCCCCTCCATGCACACATACCCTAAAACCCCCTTATCTCCCCACAACTGCTAAAATTACCTTGATAATTAAAATCCCCCTCTCCCACTATGACCCAACAGACACACCTCCCCCCACCTAGAACTACACCCTAATACACATCCAAAACTCCACGCTCACTCATCATACCTTAACCAGGATGAGCTTACCCTCCTACCACGTCAAGCCCCCTTCATTCTACAATACATCCCGCAAAACCATGTTCCTATACTCATCAGAAAATGCAGACTCCCATTTACTCCCATACACCACCCGATTCCTGCATTTACTCCTATACATTGTGCCCCCATAGCTCTAATCCTTTCCCCACCCCTTGCTCCCTCAGTCTCCAGGAGACACACACGAAATCCACCATTAAATACCATAAACCCCTGCGTTCTCTATCACCCACC
>WNWK01044787.1:0-14965 GCA_009830355.1 Cherax destructor | reverse complement strand
TTTAATAATTATAATTAATAAATTTTTTTTTTTTTAAATTTTAAAATTTTTAAAAAAATATATTTTATATATATTTTATATATATATTATATATAATATATATATTTTATATATATAATATATATATTTTATATATATTTTATATAAAATATGCATACATACATTCATACATACACATACATACATACATACAAGGCAAACCATATACAGTGGTAAAAATTTAAAGAAATCGTACAATTATGTAAGTATAATATTTAATTTGTGGAAGTGTTTTTTTGGGGGTCTGTGACTAACCTATGACATTTTCCTTAAGGGGGTAAATTCGTTCAGTAATGGCGCTTGAGCAGGCTTCGGGGTGAAATTTTTTACGATACGGGGGGTCCACTGCATGGTCAAGACTAAATATTATATATTACTCTGGTAATGAAAAAAGACAACATAAGAGGCATCTTGAGACAAATGGTATAGGTTACATTCAACATCAACCCCCAGGCATATTTTAAAGACTTGGACTGGCTTTCACACAAAAGTAAATACACATTTCCTTCATGTTAGTTGAAGTGGCTAGTGAGCCATATACATTCCCCATCCCAACCCCCAAGGCTTACAATGTCAGAACCCATGTTGGCTATCTTAAGTGAGCACCAAGAGAAAATAAATTTCCCAAATTAACTCATCCAGGATAAACCTTTAGAAGACAGTTTGGTTTATACTGGACCATTTTAAATAAGAAAGGGGAATTTCATATACAGCACTTTTTGGTGTTCCCCGCTTTTTTGGCTTTAAATTGAGCCACTGTTCATTATGTTCCACCTTCAAGTGATGTTCATCGGTGGGTGGGAAAAATGGAACGAAAACCCAAAGCGTGGAATCCGGGGCTGTATATGCAAGCCCCCATGAAGATAACATCCAGGATGGAAATCGATCTACATCTCAACTTGTGATGTTCAATTGTTCCTGCCCGGGAAATTTTGACTCTTGAGGATGCTGTGCAACAGAAAGGGCCTGTAAAATGTCACTTTTAAATACAACAGTGTGCAAAAGATGGTGGTTTAATTGAAAAGCATAGTAATAGAAACCCTTTTTTCTATGGGTTTGACACTGTGAATATTGGTTTCAGTGCTGGTGTCACAAGTGTCACCACTCATGGTCACTCTCTTCGCCCCTCCACTGCTGACCAGTTTGTTTGGCTTGCACTTCAACGTGGCTCAGCTCCTAGAATAATAAATATTTTGCATATAATTTAGACCATTATACTGTACAGTGGCAACATCCAAACATATATTTTTTATTAACACGTTGGCGTTTCCCACAGGCGGGGGACCCACAAAAAAAAAACACTCATTACCACCCCATCACTGTTATTTCAAATTCAAGCTCTCGGGGGAACCCCGCTCTTGGGGGAACGCTGTCTAGTAGTAGGAGGAACTATCTCTTCAGGAGGTGCTTTTTCCCACCTGACTGGCACAGGTCTCAAAATATATAACCTTCCCTTTCCTTCCCCAAGATTTTATTAAAAAAGCTAAGCAAATTCTTAAATTATATTTGTTATCCCATATGAAAATTTTTAAAAAGATTAGATTAGATTACCATGTTTAAATAAGTAGAATAAAAAAACTTAAATTCCCGTATTTTATGGCATCAAGAATTTTTTTCCCCAAAAATAAGCCCAAAATTTTACCCACTTGGAGGTAAAGTAGGTTTATTTTTTTTCCAAAATTTAGCCAGTCAGACTGGGGGAACACCCCGACACCAGAGATCTTTTTTGCTGAAAAATTCTATTTTCTTGTGGAAAGGTGTAGAATATCTACCATATCATCTTAAGACCCAGGGGAAGTGGAAAAATTTTTCCCTCCGTAAGCCATGAGTGTGAAGGGGGCAAAAATCCTGGGAGGAAGGGTAATAACCCCTTCTCCTGTATAAATTAAAATGAAAAAGGAAAACTTTCTAAAGGTTTCTTCTCTTCCAGGTCACCCTGCCTCAGTGGGAGACAGCCAAAACCCGCCTCAGTGGGCGCAGCCAAATGTTAAAAAAAAAACCCCCTTTAAAATGAAAAGTGAAAAACCCAGAAAGCGTAAAAAGTTCCCAAGGAGCTTGCCAGATACAGTGGACATCCGGGGAAAAAAAATTTATTCAGAAGCCTGCTCAAGTGCCATTCCGCAATTTACTTCCATAAGAAATAATGTCCGTAGGGTTGTCTATTTTAGACCCCCAAAAAAACACTTCCACAAGCACTTACAATATTATACATACATGTTTTACAAGATGAAAAAAGGGGGGAAGGAACAAGAAAAAAGGAGGAAAGCGCAGATAAAGATGAAAACTAAGGGGGGAACAAAAAAAGGGTAAAAACATAAAGGAAAGGGGGGGGGAGGAAATGGCTAGAGCAGGAACAAAGGGAAAATGAAAAAGGGGGAAGAACTACGCCTAGATGAAAGAGAAGAAACGAGATCAGGCGGCAGATCGGGAAAGACAAAATCAGTAAAAAGGCAGTCAAAACATTTGAGTTTATGCAAAGGTATGTGCCATTGGCAGTGCTTGCTGGAATAAACACACCAGAAAATGTGCCAACATGTTGAGGAAGGGAAAATTGTTTCAACAAAGTGCAGGTACTTCCATCCAGTTTTTCAAGCTTCAACACAGTCAGAGAATGTTATGACCTAGCTCCCAGACCACCATAAAAAAGGCGGTCGCTACAGAGGAAGCGGGGAAAGGGGAAAAATGAACAGCAAGCTTTTTAGACAAAGAGAAACAACCAGACCAAAGAAAGAGAAAAAGGGGGGCTGGTATGGGGGACAGATGGGAAGAAAATGGGACATGCCCAGGCATCAGCTCATCAGGGCTGAATAAACAATCAAATGCAAAGTCAGTACTGGAGAAACCGGGGGTATGTAAAAGGGGGCCATACCAGGTAGTACATCACCAGTGGTACTAACGAAACAAAAAAAGGGCAAAACATCCCAAATGGTAATTCCTGCTTCATATTTGCAAATATTCAGGGTCTTATCAAATAAAAATGACAAAGTTAGTTATGTCAGTGGGCTCCTATCAAGCGAATGCCATGTTTGGAGCTTTTACAGAAACACATACAAGGGATGTTTTGGAAGAGAGATTAAGACAGAAAACTATAACATGTATAGATGTGATAGAATTAATAGGTCACAGGGAGGAGTGGGACATGAAAAAAGATACTCTCTGTTGCACATAAGTGCTAACCCACAAATGATATAGTAGAAATCTTGGGCATTAAAGTTGAAAATATGAAATTGATAATTATCCTAGAAACAAACCACCATCAGCAACTGCTGAAAATTCAGATCAGTTAAGGAAGGTAGATGACTATCTTTTTTACCCCTTGGAATTTTAATCCCCTCATGTAAAATGGCACTACATAATGTTATACCAGAAATATCTTCTGGAAGCCCCCTGCTCAACAGGCCTCCCAGGGAACAAAGAGGCTTTGTGGTCCATTGAACCAACGAAAATTGATCCCACTAGAAATGAAAATCCCTGGATTTGATATTCCAAACAAAGAGGAACTAACCCGAGACATAACAGTTAAAAAAACGATATACTCTGATCACAACATCATAGAAGTTCAACAGTTTCCCAGGGTTGGGCTGCGTCACAAACGTTAGAGACGGGATGTTCAGTGAATTTTAAAAACCCAAAAAGAATTGACGGGAAAAAAATAAACCAAGAGCTATCAGACAAAACCCGGGGAATCAGACATGCATCCCCAAAACCCCACCAGTCCTAGAGAAGCTGAATAAAGAAGAAACAAGGTATTTTGAACACGACCACTGGGGAAAACCCCCGAATATCAGATATAGAAAGAAGCGTGGGGAATGGTACAGAAAAAAATGGGTTACTAAATTGCTTAAAAACACAAATATGTTGCAACAGAGGAGAGATAGTCTTCCCGAGAAATCACTGAATTAGAAAAAAAACTTAAGATGTCATACCTAACAGAAAAGTACAAAGGGAACAAAAGGGGCCCTACAGGATATTGCAAGAAACCCAAAATATTTCTATTCTTTTGCAAAAACCAAGCTAAAACTATTAGGGTGGACCATTATTGAGAGGGTTTGTATACTGAAGATGAACAGGAAATGAGTGAAATCCTAAAATAACAGTACGAGTTGGTGTTCAGCAATCCACCAAATGACAGCAAGGTAGAAAATGCAGAAATATTTTCACTCCCGCAGAAAGGGCCCTGCAGACCAACTGACATTAGTACAAATCCCCTAGATTTCGAAAAAAAATGACAACATGCTCACTCCCCCACGTGGGCCCAGGATTCATGGAATCTCTATTTATAAAAAGTGCAAAGTACCATTAGCAAGAGCCCTTTGTACTTTGGAGAAAGAGCTTAGAACTAGGTAAAAACTGGAGGCCTTAAAGAGTGAAGACATAGTTCCTTTGCAAAAGAAGGTAGTAGAGCACTAGCTAAAAATTACAGACCAGTAGCCCTAACTTTCACATCATAAAAATCTTTGAAAGTGATGGGAAAGGGAGATTAAAAAATTCATGGACCAGCACAACCCGTATAACCCAAACCAGCATGGCTTTAGAGGGGGACGATCATGCCTGTCACAGCTGCTGAACCATTATGACAGAATTACAGAGGCTTTGGGAAAAGACATAAAAACGCAGATGTATTTACACAGTTTTTGAAAAGGGTTTGACAAATGCGATGGGGGGTAGCACAAAAAAATGGGGGGCCCTGGGCATTATGGGGGAAGGCAGATGGATTTTCGGTTTCCCCAACACACACAACACAAAAAAAAAAATAGTCAACAGGGGAAGATCCAGCATCAGGAGGTCCTTTATTGCCCCAAGGCACTGTCCTGGCACCCCTTTTCTTTTTTCATCCTCATACAGACATAGATAAAAAAACCCGGCACACTTTTTTTATCATCATTTGCAGATGACACCAAAAAAAAATGAAAATCACTATGGTAGGGGGACACTGAAAAAAACAAGAAAACATGGGGAGGGTTTTTCCCGGGGGAGTGGGGAAAAACAAAATTCAAGGGACAAGTTTTCCCGCTTAAGTATGGAAAGAATGAAGAACTAAAAAGGGAAAACTATATAAAAAATCAAAAGGGTCACCAAATAAAACGAAAGGAACAAAAAAGGACTTGGGAATAATTATTTTCACTGATCTTTTTAAAAACCATATGGTAGTGGGGTTTTAGACAGGGAACCACCCGGGGGGGTACCCGTCCTGCCAGGTGACTGAAAAAAAAAAACCCGAAACTTTTTTAAAGATGGAGGATTGTTTGGGGTTTTTTTTTTTTTGTCTCATAAACACTGGATAACAGGATAATCTAAAAAATTTCTTTTCCTTTGGTCACACTACACGGGGATCACATGCATATATATACAACAAAAACTAGGTTTTTCTTCTTTTTTTAAAGCTCTTGTTTTTTTTTTTTCCCCTATTGTCCATGGGGAAGTGGAAAAGATTTCTTCCTCCCTAAAATGGGTTTTAAAGGGGACAAAAAAGCCAGGAGCAATGGGCTATAACCCCCTTTCCTGTACACATTTACAAAAAAAAAGAATAAGTAAAAACTTTATAAAAATGGGATGTTTGAATGTGTGTGGATGTAGTCGGATGATAAGAAAGAGATGATTGGTGAAAGAAAAAAGAAGTTGGTTTTTCCCCCTGGAAACAAAGCTAAAGGGGGGGAGGCGAGTTTCAGTGGGGGGAAACAACTATTGGAGGATAGATGGGCTAGTGAGAGTTGGGCAAGGGGGTCAAGATGTATGGGTAGGTTAAAGAATGTAGTGTTAGTGTGTTCAGCAGAAGTTTTTGGTTACAGGAAAGTGGGTGCGGGAGGGGGAAAAAGAGCGATTTGGAATGATGATGTAAAAAGAGTAGTAAGGAGAAAAAGAGATATGAGAGATTTTACAAAGTAGAAGTGATGCAAGGAGGGAAGAGTATATGAAGAAAAAAAAAAAAAAGGGGTCAACAATGTAAAAAAAGCAAAAGAGAATGGGGGGAGATGTTATCAACAATTTTTTTAAAATAAGAAAAAATTTTGGAGTGAGATTAATAAGTTGAGGAAGCCTAGGGGAAAAAATTTTTACTTAAAAATAGGGGAGGGGAAAAAAATGGAGAGTTAATATCGGGAAGATGGAGGGAATTTTTGAGGAGTTGTTAAATGTTGATAAAACAGGGGAAACTGTGATTTTGTACAAAAGGCAAGGAGGAATAACATCTTGTAGGAGTGTGGGAAAAGCCAGTTGTGAGTGTGGGGGGAAATTCGTGAGGCAGTGGGTAGAATGAAAGGGGTAGGGCAGCTGGGAGATGGATAAAGGTAAATGTTAAAAACAGGCAGAGATATAGTTTTGGAGTGGTTGGTGCTATTATTTAATACATGTTTGGGAAAAGGGTAAGGTACCCGGGACTGGAACATGTGCATTGTTCCTTTGTATAAAGGGAAAGGGGGCAAAAAAAATGCAAAAAATTTAGGGGGGAAAAAGTCTGTTGAGTATCCCGGTAAAGTGTATGGTAGAGTTTTTTTGAAAGAATTAAGAGTAAGACGGAGAGCAGAATAGCAGATGAACAAAAGGGGGCTTTAGGAAAAGGGAGGGGGAATGCCTTCAAGTCTCAAGACAAAGGCTTCCCAATAATTTTGATGTACCATGTACTCATTGGAGAGGAGGGAGAATGCATGATAAATATACAGTGGGCCCTGGTTTACGATGGTCTCCAAACTCGCCCTTTTTGTAAGTTTATTTTTTTTAAAAGCTTTTTTAAGTGTATTTTTGGGGGTCTAAAAGGACTAGTCTATTTTCATTATTCCTTATGGGGTTTTGTTTGGTAATGGCATTTAACAGCATTCTGGAACGAAAAAAAATTTAAAACCCGGGGGGCCACTGTACCTGGGAAAATATAAGGGCCCGGTAAATCTGCACACTGCCATAACAACATACTGGAGTGAGAAAAGGAGAAAGTGTAAAAAATACCCAGTGAGCGGGGGGCAGTGGGGACAATAAGGGAGCACTGTATCAACATCCGGGGTCCCAGACTATTCAACATCTTCCAGAAGATATCTGAAACACCACTGGAAAAAGTGTAGAACCTTCAAGAGGAAGCTGGACAAATATTTTAAAGGTGCCAGATCAACCAGGTGGTGGTGCTTCCCTTTGCCCAGGCAAGACCAGCGGCCCTGGCCCTCTGGGCTGGAGAGAAACCTCGAAACTCTTCAAAGGTATTTCAAAGGAAAAGGGTATATTATCAGGTCCCCTTCCCCAGGAAAGGTTAACATGTTGGCACATTTCTCCCGCAAAACTATCATAGAAATATAATGAAAGAAACCCCACTATAGAAGATTTAAAGAAAAAGAACCATTTATTAGAAAAAGTCCCTCTAGGTTGGGTTGGTAGTCAGCAACCACCCAGGGGGGTACTACCGTCTTCAAGGATGTAAAAAAAAAAGCCTGTAATTTTTTTCATGATGGTAGGATTGCTGGTGTCTTTTCTGTCTCAAAAAAATGCAAAATTTATATTCTTGTTACTTTACTTACACTTAGGTCACACACACATGCACCAAGCATATATAGTGGACCCCAGTAGAGCACCCCGGAAAAACCAATTATTAAGTATAATATTGTGGTTTTTTAAGTGTATTTTTTTGGGGTTAAATGGACTAACCTACTTGACATTATTTCTTAAGGGGGTAAAATTGTTTGGGTTGGCCCTTTAGCAGGCTTCAGGAATAATTTTGCTCGTTTCCTCCCTGTATATACACACCCCCCCGGGTTTTTTTCTATTTTCTTACTAGTTCTTGTTTTTATTTCCTCTCATCTTCATGGGAAAGTGGGAACAGAATTCTTCCTCCGTAAACCTGCGTGTGAAGATTGACTAAAAAGTCGTGAGCAAAGGGGTAGTAACCCCTTTTCCTGTTTCCCGTATACTTTCTAAAGTTAAAAAAAGAAACTTTTTTTTCTTTTGGGCCACCCTGCCTCGTGGAAAAGGCCCATTTGTTGAAAGAAAAAGAACAGGTCTCTTTAGCTGGCGTGGGCATATGATTATAATGTTATATAATTTTTAAAAATACAGTGGTCCCCGTTTTCGTTCATCTCCCAAACTAAAACATTTCATGGTCCCCACTTACGATATTAATCCGTCAGAGAGGGCATTTTTTAAGCGAAACAATCTTTAAAAACGAATAATTTTTCCCCATAAGAAATAATGGAAATAAATTTAATCCGTCCAAGACTTCCAAAAGTAGTTAAATAAAATTTTTTTTAGAATTTTTTGACATTAAATAATACAAAATTTTAAAAAAAAAATCCTAAATACACATGCAAATATTGAACAATAACATGTCACTTACATTTATTGAAGAGGGTTTATTTTGGAGGCGGGAGGGGGAGAAGGGGAGTATCTAGTGTTTGGGAAGGGGGAAACCTTTCCCTTAACACTGCAGGTACCAATTCTTTTCTGGGGTTACTTTTTTCTTTGAATGCTACCTCCCCGCATGAATGCCCTCCCCGCATGAATGCCTCCCCGCAGAAAGCTACACTCCCCGCATAATCACACTCCCCGCATGAATGTAACCCCTGCATGAAAGCTACACTCCCTGCATGAATGCTCACTCCCTGCATAAACTACACTCCCTGCATGAAAGCTACACTCCCTGCATGAATGCTACACTCCCCATGTGCTACACCCCTGCATGAAAGCTCACTCCCCGCATGAATGTACACCCCTGCATTGCTACCTCCCCCATCCTCTACACTCCCTGCATCCTTTTTACCCCCCTGCATCCCTTTTCACTCCCTGCATTTGCACACTCCCCGCATCTTTTCTACACTCCCCCCTTGCTACACTCCTGCATCCTCTACCTCCCCCATCCTTTCTACCTCCCCATCCTTGCTACCCCCTGCATCCTTGCTACACTCCCCGCATTTGCTACACTCCCTGCATCTTTTCTACACTCCCTGCATTGCTCACTCCCTGCATCCCTACCTCCCTGCATCCTTTCTACACTCCCCATCCTGCACACTCCCCATCCTTCTACCTCCCCATCCTTGCTACACCCCTGCATTTTCTACACTCCCTGCATCCTGTACACTCCTGCATTGCTCACTCCCTGCATCCCTGCTACCTCCCCATCCTTGCTACACTCCCTGCATCCTGCTACCTCCCCATCCTTTCTACACTCCCTGCATCCCTGCTACACTCCCCGCATCCCTGCTACCTCCCTGCATCCCCGCTACACTCCCCACTTTTTCCCCCCTTTTCCCCCGCCACTCCCCATGCCTGCTACACTCCCCATGTCTACACCCCCAAAAAAACCCCCCCTTTTAAAAGCTTCACTCCCTGCAAACTTTACCACAGGCTTAGCCCAGGATCTTTCCTTGGACCCATGGTAGCTTATTTAGCAGTTGCAAGCACTAAAAACAGTGGAATAATGACAATATACTGGTTTAATGCGTGGGTGTGGGTGGGTGGCGCCCGCTTGTAAACAATAGCACTCCTTGGGTGCGCGCTCAGCTGGGCGCCAAACGGACACGTCCTCGAATTGGGGGAGAAGAAACATCGTAAGTCACAATCAAATTTCTTACGTTATAAAACGGTTATGAAAAAAAGTAAATGATAACATGTAAGTCGGGGTACCACTGTATGTAAGTATATTTTCGTAAGTGCTTTTGTAATGAATTTTGGGGGTCTGAAATGACTAATCTAATTTACATTTGTCCTTATGAGAATAAATTCGTTCAGTAACGGCACTCAAACAGATTCTGGGAAAAAATTTTCAACGAAAACCGAGGGGCCACTGTATAGAAAATTGCTAAAAATATATTAACATGTACTGTATTAAGCATAATTGGAATATGTAGCAGTGGTGCAGAACCCACAAAAACAAAAATAATGTTAGAAAGGGTCTAAAAAAAAGGGAAAAAATGGTTATCAAAGTTAAAAAAAGTAATTTTATGAGACTGAAAGTACTAAAGATGTCTACGTTGGCTGATAACAAAAAAAAGAGAAATAACCACACAAAGATTTTAAAAAAAAAAGAGATTAGATAAAAAGGATTTCTTATACCTGCACAGGAATTTACAATCTACAGTTGTAAATAGAGAAATAAAGTGGAGATGAAGGGATACTAGAAAAACATCGAAATAGGGGGGGCTATGGGGAACGAACAAAAAGAGGATGCAATCACTGGAAATATTAAAAAAAATACATAACCCAATCTATGTTGTAAACACCACAAGCATAGACTGTCCTGTAGCTACGAATACTCTAGGTGAAAAAAAAAATATTACACATTTGCAGTCTCGACACAAAACACATTTGGGTTACCATGGGGGGTGGCGTACCTCATGAGTGCGAGAAGGGGGTTTGGGTTTTGGTTCGGGTTATTTTGGGGGTGGGTTTGATAGCCTGAGAATGGCTGTCGGTCGCGCATCCATCATCAGCTCTCTGAAAAAAGATTGTTTGATGTAAGTAGAAGAGAACACAGCGCTTAAAACTTTAACAGCAGTAAAGATAAACAATGACTTCAAATGATCAATATCATAAGGCTAAGCTATATCTCTTAACCCTTTGGGGGTTTGGTCATACTAGTATGGTTTTTCGCCCCGGGGTTATTGACGTACTATCGCCAAATTCTAGCGCCCTCAAATAAAAAGAAACAGGCTTTAGGCCTAGATGTGAAGAAAGGGTCTGTGCGGGCAGTGTGCCCAGTATAAAAAAATTCCCCCACCACCCCAGTGCATAATGAGGAAAAAAACCGGGCAGAGTTTTTGGGTTTTAAAAAAACGACTTTGCAGTCTATTTTTGTATGGTATTTACTTGTATTTCGTTTTCTTAGTCTCATTTTATAGAATATATGATATATTACAGAAATAGAGATAATTTTGACTGGTTCCCGATGACAAGTACCCTGAAACTGAGCCCAAAGTTGCGAAAATGTTCGTTTTTGGAGAGTCTAATATTCTTGCACAAGTGCGCTGATTTTATTTATACCATGTTTACAATGATGCAGTTGAAACAAAAAGTAAATCTTCTATTATTTGTGAGAATAAAAATACAAAATGGAAAGCAAAAAAAGTGGGGGCCGGGAGACGTGACTAATGATCAGAGAGATCTTTTTTTAGTGCCAGGAATGTCTGCCTTGTTATTATGGACCCTTTTTTAAAATTTGGGTAGTTTGAAATTTGTGTAAAATTTGGGCCCAAAATTGCCATTTCTGCCCACTTTTTTTGGGTAGTTGAAATTGGTAAATAGGCGGTTTCTTGTACTCAATCGATGAAGGGGTTCCAGCGAAATGCTATAATTTTAGTAGACTGAAACATTAAATTTGCCGAAAATGGGGCTCAAAGTGGGCGAAATCGCCGGTGCGTAAATGTCATCGATACCGCAAACCGGGAAAGCATAATTCCGTTAGTTTGCGATCAAATTTCATAATTTTGTGGCGTTAGATCGGAAAAAGATTCTTATCATTTCAAAAGTTTTTTTTTAAATTCTTGGTCCCTAAAAACGATTTTTGGAGAGGGCCCTTTGGGCCCCCCAAAGGGTTAAAAAACCCAATTAGGATATAGTATAATAAATATTAACCCTTTCAGGGTCCGGGGATTCTACCCATGAGCTCACTCACTCAGATAAGGGGAGCAGTAAATTTGGGCCTAGATATGAGAGAATACATCTATGTGGTAAGTGTGTAAAACATAAAACAAATCCTGCAGCACACACTGCATAATGAAAAAAAACAGACCATAATTTTCGTTTAAAAACAGCGATTTTGCAGTGTTTTCATATGCTTTTTATAGTTGTTTTTTGATTTCTTGGTATCATTTGATAGAATGGAAGATATATTACAGAAATAGAGATGATTTTTTATTGGTTTTAGTACTGGGAAAAGGCTTGGAACCGAGCTCAAAATAGCGGAAATGTTAAATTTTTTCTAATGTTCAAAATAAACAAATGACCTCCCCGTAATACGCCAGCTGGTGGGTCTAATAAAGTTCACAAATTGTGATATTATTTATACAATAATTAAATTTTGATAACAGTAAATCTTCCATTTTTTGGGTTTTAATTAATTCATTGTGGAAAAAAAACAAAATGGAATTCATTTGTAAAGACTGAAAACGTAACTAATGAACAGAGGAAATGTTAGTTTAGTGCCAGGGAAAGCCTGCATTGTTTATTCTGCACCCTATTTTGAAATTGGAATATTTTGAAATTTGTGTTAAAAGGCTAAATTTCCATTTTGATCATTTATTTTGTAGTTGAAACAGTTGTTTGGGGGATTTCTTTGCTCAATCGATAGAATAAAAAAATACTAGCGAAATAGATAAGAATTTGGGCGACTGAAATAAAGTAATTGGCCCAAAATGGGAGTCAAAGTCCCAAAATCGCCGATGCGTAAATATCGCTGACGCATCAAAATTCGCGGGGCATAATTTCGTAAATTTTCCATAAATTTCATACTTTTTTTTTTTATTACCTTCGAAAAAAATTTCTACCATTTCATAATTTTTTTTTTTTAAATTTTGGCCTCTGGGGCCTGAAAGGGTTAACAATGGGTCTTGTTATTCAGAAATACTTCCTGTACAATAATACTTCCTTATTATTATTATTATTATTATAATCAAATAGAACCCTAAACCATAATACTTCCAAAAAATTTTGTTTTTTTTTTTAAAATAAACAAGGTGAGGTACTATTCAATTACAAATGAAATCTTGATGAATATTACACAAAAATTTTTTTTCCAAAGGCGTAAATAAAAAATTTCCCTTTCTTTATTCCAAAATTTGATAAAATACATAGAAAAAGCTATGATAGTGTAGTAACACCCCACCGGGGAAAGCTCTTTATTCCTAGAAAGGATCTTGATCTGCGCAACTGACTAGTGACAAAAAATTAAAGGGCAAATACCCTGAGGGGAATAAACCCCCAAAAAAGAGAATGAAACTTAGGACAATTTTTTGTTCGACTTGGATCATTGTATCCCCAAAGTATGAAGGAAAGGGCCCTCCTTCCCCTTCACCGTGTCTGTTAATGATCAAATAGGGAAAAACGTCGTCGTTTCTTTCCCCTGTGTGTGTGTGTGTGTGTGTGTGTGTGTGTGTGTGTGTGTGTGTGTGTGGGGTGTGTGTGTGTGTGTGTGTGTGTTGGGGGTTGTGTGTTTTTGTGTGTGTGTGTGTGTGTGTGTGTGTGTGTGTGTGTGTGTGTGTGTGTGTGTGTGTGTGTGTGTGTGTGTGTGGGTTTTGGGGGGGGGGGGGGGGGGGGGGGGAAAAAAAACGTCCCAAAGGGGAAGACTTACCACACCGCTTTTTTTTATCTTTCTGCATGAAGACATAGACGGCGAAGAGGACCAAAGCAGGACACAAGCCACAGTGGCCCCCAGCAAAAACCTGTCTCCAGCCCTTTCTCCCTCGCTGGAAGGTAAGAACCATCCAGATCCTTAAACTCACATCGCTGACCCATAAATCCCCCGGCGCACCTGCGGAAAAAAAAATAAACGATAGTATATAAAACATGCCATGCGTGCTTAATGACAACTAAAAAGACGGGAGCAAGGGGGAGAACCCCTTCTCCCGAATAATCAAAAAAAGAAAACCTTTCGTTTTTTTTTTTTAGGGCACCCTTCCCAGGTGGTATACAGCATGTGTTGAAAAAAAAATACATAACGTAGTAAAGTAACCAATTATATACTACCACAGTACAATAAATAATGTTTATGTCTTTAACCTTCAGATTCCTTCAAGATGTGTTTAAAGGTAGCTGTCTTTACTGGATCCAGAATGTTATTTAGCATTTTGGTGTTGTATGATCACAAGAGTTTAGCACCTACCCATGAAACTAATCTGAAGAGACAAACACATCCATATGGACTTATATACAATATATGTTAGAAATGGGGGCATAGCGGGAGGGTGCGATATTTTAAGTTAATATCATTTGGGAATTTCATCTCTCTCGGTATAGCTTATCCACATCCCAAGACAAATGGGATTTTTTAAGATGTTTCCATTATCCCAGGTGAGGATAAAAACCCATGGCGGATGTGGGGAGCGCACAGGGGTGTGTGTTTTGCGTCCAAAAGTGCGCTGTGCGCGCATATATTAATCTGGTATGTGTGGTGGGGGAAGGGGGGGTGGTGAGGAAGGGGGGGTGGTGAGGAAGGGGGAGGTGTTTTTGTTCCACGAGTCTAGTGCTCGTCGTTCTAGGGAAAATAAACATCAAATATGGAAAGTGCAACACCTGGGGATCAGATGTTTTGCCCCCGGAGAGCATCCATTAGATTAAAGACCCCCCCCCTGGATGGCAAACGTCTCTCAAAGACTCCCAGGTGTTGCATATGCGTTTCATTCATCAATTTGTCAACATATTCTTTGATGTAATTATAAAAAATGCGGTGGTGTGACATTGCAAAAACAGCGGCAGACAACTACATGAAACTACATAATGACAGGAAATTTGAATGTTACGTAAATACTGATCCAGCACGCCCCCACTACTTTTCAACTCCTCTTTACTTCCTTATCGAAAGCCCCTTTTACCCAGGCTTGTTTTTTCTTATATCCAAAAAATTTTTACGAACGGGGGCGCATGCAGGCTGCGACCACGAGAGGTAAAACAGATAAAACTAGTGCGCAGGAGAGGGGGTACTAATGGCAGCATCCTCCCGGACATAGGGCGGGGGCTACCTAACAAGAGGAAGGAAATACCCGGTGTGTCTCCATTCCCCGGGCTCCCCCCACTCCTCCCTATACCAATGAAAAAAAGGGTATGTGCGTGTTGGGGGGTGGGTATCTCCAGCATGATATACTGCTCCAGCATCAACCTAAATACCTAGTGGTGGGGGTATGTTAGGGTATACTTTTTTGGGATCACCTTGAGGGGTTTGGGGGTGTGTAGTATAATATTGCTGGAGGGGGCAATATCATCCCAACAGGACCCTGTCAGATGAATATACCCGGGGAGGGTT
>WNWK01044786.1:5000-14966 GCA_009830355.1 Cherax destructor | reverse complement strand
AAACATAAAGCGGATAAAAACATCAGGGATATAAACATCAAGCGGATATAAACATCAAGCGGATATAAACATCAAGCGGATATAAACATCAAGCGGATATAAACATCAAGCGGATATAAACATCAAGTGGATATAAACATCAAGTGGATATAAACATCAAGTGGATATAAACATCAAGCGGATATAAACATCAAGCGGATATAAACATCAAGCGGATATAAACATCAAGCGGATATAAACATCAAGTGGATATAAACATCAAGCTGATATAAACATCAAGCGGATATAAACATCAAGTGGATATAAACATCAAGTGGATATAAACATCAAGCGGATATAAACATCAAGTGGATATAAACATCAAGTGGATATAAACATCAAGCGGATATAAAAATCAAGTGGATATAAACATCAAGTGGATATAAACATCAAGTGGATATAAACTTCAAGCGGATATAAACATCAAGTGGATATAACCATAAAGCGGATATAAACATAAAATTAAAAACATCAAGCGGATATAAACATCAAGCGGATATAAACATCAAGCGAATATAAAGACAAAACAATAAGAAGTTCAATGAAGACAAATTTCAGCTGCTTCTTTATGGAAAACTCGAGGAATTAAAAACTAGAACACAGTATAAAACAAATTCTAACCAGATAACAGAGATAACAGTGATAACGTCGAAGGATCTCACCTTCAAGGATCACAACAGTGTCACTATCACAACTTCGAGAATAACGATAAGATGGATAATGAGAACCTTCAAAATAAGGAATGCCAGCCAGTGATGATCCTCTTTAAGTCACTTGTTCTCTCTAGGCTGGAATATTGTTGTACACTAACACCACCATTCAAAACAGGCGAAATTACAACTCTATAGAAATTACAGAAAATATTCACCGCACATATAAGTCTAGTAAAAAAAACTCGATTACTGGGAACGTTTGAAATCCCTTGACCTGTACTCCTTGAAACGCAGGCGAGAAAGGTACATCAAAATTTGCACCTGGAAAATCTTGGTCCTAAATCTGCTCATAGAAATCACTCACTACGAAAGCAAAAGGCTCGGCAGAGGATGTTACAACATCCCAATGAAAAACAGCGGTATTGTGAGTACATCGAGAGACAACACCTTAAGTGTCAGGGGCCCAAGACTGTTCAACAGCCTCCCAGCATACATAAGGGGGGATAACCAAAAGAACCCTGGCTGTCTTCAAGACTCCTGGCTGCCCTCAAGACCCCTGGTTGTCTTCAAAACCCCTGGCTGTCTTCAGGACCCCTGGCTTCCTTCAAGACCCCTGGCTGTCTTCAAGACCTCTGGTTGTCTTCAAGACCTCTGGTTGTCTTCAAGACCCCTGGTTGTCTTCAAGACCCCTGGTTGTCTTCAAGACCCCTGGTTGTCTTCAAGACCCCTGGTTGTCTTCAAGACCCCTGGTTGTCTTCAAGAGGGAGCTGGACAGGCACCTAAAGTCAGTACCTGACCAGCCGGGCTGTGGTTCCTACGTTGGACTATGTGCGGCCACCAGTAACAACCTGGTTGATCAGTGCCTGATCCACCGGGAGGCCTGGTCATGGACCAGGCCGCTAGTGGAGCTGACCCCCTGAAACACTTTCCACGTAGACTCCAGGTATTTCATATTACGTCTCCCATTTTTCCAGGTGGACAGATACTAACAATCGTAAAGTGTAACAGCCTAGTTTGTATCGTCCCTCGTACCTCACAGAGCAAACAACAACCCCCTAGAGGGAGGGATGTGGATGGAGGGGGACGACTGTTTGCCGTGTTTGGCCGCAGTCGTTGTATTTAAGACAAACAAGGAGGCATCAAATATTCCTGACACACAGAGGCATGAACAAACACCCTTGTTGGAAGATCAAACAATACACCTCCCTTCATTTGTTTTATCTGTTTATACAGCAAACATATTTATATATATATATATATATATATATATATATATATATATATATATATATATATATATATATATATATATATATGTTATATATATAAGATAATTCCTTGTTAAGTATAAGAAAAATAATAATTGTTTGGTGTTAAAATGAAGGTCTTGTAAGAGGGTCTAGGTTCCTTGAAACAAAAAGATCATCAAAATGTTTTTGAGTCATGTTTGATATTCCATTATGAAGATCTTGGTATATTACGTCAGCAAGATCTTTGATCTTGGTATATTACGTCAGCATGATCTTTGATCTTGGTATATTACGTCAGCAAGATCTTTGATCTTGGTATATTACGTCAGCAAGATCTTTGATCTTGGTATATTACGTCAGCAAGATCTTTGATCTTGGTATATTACGTCAGCAAGATCTTTGATCTTGGTATATTACGTCAGCAAGATCTTTGATCTTGGTATATTACGTCAGCAAGATCGTCAGACTTGATGGAGTGAAGCCTCGAGGTATGAAGCTGAGACTTGAGGGAGATGATGGAGTGAAGCCTCGAGGTATGAAGCTTAGACTTGAGGGAGATGATGGAGTGAAGCCTCGAGGTATGAAGCTTAGACTTGAGGGAGATGATGGAGTGAAGCCTCGAGTTATGAAGCTGAGACTTGAGGGAGATGATGGTGTGAAGCCTCGAGTTATGAAGCTGAGACTTGAGGGAGATGATGGAGTGAAGCCTCGAGGTATGAAGCTTAGACTTGAGGGAGATGATGGTGTGAAGCCTCGAGTTATGAAGCTGAGACTTGAGGGAGATGATGGAGTGAAGCCTCGAGTTATGAAGCTGAGACTTGAGGGAGATGATGGTGTGAAGCCTCGAGTTATGAAGCTGAGACTTGAGGGAGATGATGGTGTGAAGCCTCGAGGTATGAAGCTTAGACTTGAGGGAGATGATGGAGTGAAGCCTCGAGTTATGAAGCTGAGACTTGGGGGAGATGATGGAGTGAAGTCTCGAGGTATGAAGCTGAGACTTGAGGGAGATGATGGTGTGAAGCCTCGAGGTATGAAGCTTAGACTTGAGGGAGATGATGGAGTGAAGCCTCGAGTTATGAAGCTGAGACTTGAGGGAGATGATGGAGTGAAGCCTCGAGGTATGAAGCTGTTGAAATATGTCCAATATTGTCTTGTATGTTGATGTTGATGTTGATGGTATGTTGATGTTGATGGTATGTTTATGTTGATGGTATGTTGATGTTGATGGTATGTTGATGTTGATGGTATGTTGATGTTGATGGTATGTTGATGTTGATGGTATGTTGATGTTGATGGTATGTTGGTGTTGATGGTATGCTGATGTTGATGGTATGTTGATGTTGATGGTATGCTGATGTTGATGGTATGTTGGTGTTGATGGTATGCTGATGTTGATGGTATGTTGATGTTGATGGTATGCTGATGTTGATGGTATGCTGATGTTGATGGTATGTTGATGTTGATGGTATGTTGATGTTGATGGTATGTTGATGTTGATGGTATGTTGATGTTGATGGTATGTTGATGTTGATGGTATGTTGATGTTGATGGTATGTTTATGTTGATGGTATGTTGATGTTGATGGTATGTTGATGTTGATGGTATGCTGATGTTGATGGTATGTTGATGTTGATAATATGTTGATGTTGATGGTATGTTGATGTTGATGGTATGTTGATGTTGATGGTATGTTGATGTTGATGGTATGTTGATGTTGATGCTATGTTGATGTTGATGGTATGTTGATGTTGATAGTATGTTGATGTTGATGGTATGCTGATGTTGATGGTATGCTGATGTTGATGGTATGTTGATGTTGATGGTATGTTGATGTTGATGGTATGTTGATGTTGATGGTATTTTGATGTTGATGGTATGTTTATGATGGTATGCTGATGTTGATGGTATGTTGATGTTGATGGTATGTTGATGTTGATGGTATGTTTATGTTGATGGTATGTTGGTGTTGATGGTATGCTGATGTTGATGGTATGTTGATGTTGATGGTATGCTGATGTTGATGGTATGTTGATGTTGATGGTATGTTGATGTTGATGGTATGTTGATGTTGATGGTATGTTGATGTTGATGGTATGTTGATGTTGATGGTATGTTTATGTTGATGGTATGTTGGTGTTGATGGTATGCTGATGTTGATGGTATGTTGATGTTGATGGTATGCTGATGTTGATGGTATGTTGGTGTTGATGGTATGTTGATGTTGATGGTATGTTGGTGTTGATGGTATGTTGATGTTGATGGTATGTTGATGTTGATGCTAAGTCTCTCTCCCTTATAGCACAATACAACATACCTCACTAGCAATTTTCTATCAAAACAACCATGATAATGTTACCATGGTAGTGGCACTATGGTAATGTTACCATAGTAATAGTACCATGGTAGTGGTACCATGGTAATGGTACCATAGTAATGGTACCATGATAGTGGTACCATGGTAATGTTACCATAGTAAGGATACTATGGTAGGGGTACCATGGTAATGTTACCATAGTAATGGTACCATGGTAGTGGTACCATGGTAATGGTACCATAGTAATGGTACCATGCTAATGGTACCATGATAATGGTACCATTGTAATGGTACCATAGTGATGTTACTATAGTAATAATATCATGGTAATAGTACCATGGTAATGTTACCATGGTAATAGTACTATGGTAATGGTACCATGGTATTTCCCTGCCCTCCATCGCCAGGTTAATAAGGTCGTTCAAGGCACTCAAAGGGACTGAAAAACCAGTCTTATTATCACTGCCTTCACGAGAACCGCTTCCAGGAAACAATAGGGGCGTTGATCCCACACTGGTCGCTAGCAAACTCGACCTCACAGCCGCCACCCTCCCTGGTTTAGCGCCCTCTTGCTCCCAACACACCTCAATAAGGTCGACTATTGTTCTAAATAGGACGTGAGAATGACTCTTCGAGGTGCGCCCACTGGATGCTGGTGATCCAAGGAGCGTGATCAGCCCTTCCTTACGGGTTTAGCGCTTTCATTCCCCAGGAATTTGAAATTGCTGATATTTTTAATAATTTTTATTATTATTATTATTATTATTATTATTATTATTATTATTATTATTATTATTATCATTATTGTTATTTAATGATAATGAACCTCACAAAATTTATTGGCTAATATTTGTATGTATTTCTCAGTGTATATACACTGAGAGGTGTATATCTCAGTGTATATACACTGAGAGGTGTATATCTCAGTGTATATACACTGAGAGGTGTATATCTCAGTATATATACACTGAGAGGTGTATATCTCAGTGTATATACACTGAGAGGTGTATATCTCAGTGTATATACACTGAGAGGTGTATATCTCAGTGTATATACACTGAGAGGTGTATATCTCAGTGTATATACACTGAGAGGTGTATATCTCAGTGTATATACACTGAGAGGTGTATATCTCAGTATATATACACTGAGAGGTGTATATCTCAGTGTATATACACTGAGAGGTGTATATCTCAGTATATATACACTGAGAGGTGTATATCTCAGTGTATATACACTGAGAGGTGTATATCTCAGTGTATATACACTGAGAGGTGTATATCTCAGTGTATATACACTGAGAGGTGTATATCTCAGTGTATATACACTGAGAGGTGTATATCTCAGTATATATACACTGAGAGGTGTATATCTCAGTGTATATACACTGAGAGGTGTATATCTCAGTATATATATACACTGAGAGGTGTATATATCAGTGTATATACACTGAGAGGTGTATATCTCAGTGTATGTACACTGAGAGGTGTATATCTCAGTGTATATACACTGAGAGGTGTATATCTCAGTGTATATACACTGAGAGGTGTATATCTCAGTGTATATACACTGAGAGGTGTATATCTCAGTATATATACACTGAGAGGTGTATATCTCAGTGTATATACACTGAGAGGTGTATATCTCAGTGTATATACACTGAGAGGTGTATATCTCAGTGTATATACACTGAGAGGTGTATATCTCAGTGTATATACACTGAGAGGTGTATATTTCAGTATATATACACTGAGAGGTGTATATCACAGTGTATATACACTGAGAGGTGTATATCTCAGTGTATATACACTGAGAGGTGTATATCTCAGTGTATATACACTGAGAGGTGTATATCTCAGTGTATATACACTGAGAGGTGTATATCTCAGTATATATACACTGAGAGGTGTATATCTCAGTGTATATACACTGAGAGGTGTATATCTCAATGTATATACACTGTGAGGTGTATATCTCAGTGTATATACCTCCCTGAGGTTACTACCTCCCGACCTCCCTGAGGTTACTACCTCCCTACCTCCCTGAGGTTACTACCTCCCTACCTCCCTGAGGTCACTACCTCCCTACCTCCCTGAGGTTACAGCCTCCCTACCTCCCTGAGGTTACTACCTCCCTGAGGTTACTACCTCCCTGAGGTTACTACCTCCCTGAGGTTACTACCTCCCTGAGGTTACTACCTCCCTGAGGTTACTACCTCCCTGAGGTTACTACCTCCCTGAGGTTACTACCTCCCTGAGGTTACAACCTCCCTACCTCCCTGTGGTTACTACCTCCCTGAGGTTACAGCCTCCCTACCTCCCTGAGGTTACAGCCTCCCTACCTTCCTGAGGTTACTACCTCCCTGAGGTTACTACCTCCCTGAGGTTACTACCTCCCTGAGGTTACAGCCTCCCTACCTCCCTGAGGTTACTACCTCCCTGAGGTTACAGCCTCCCTACCTCCCTGAGGTCACTACCTCCCTGAGGTTACTACCTCCCTGAGGTTACTACCTCCCTACCTCCCTGAGGTTACAGCCTCCCTACCTCCCTGAGGTTACTACCTCCCTGAGGTTACAGCCTCCCTACCTCCCTGAGGTCACTACCTCCCTACCTCCCTGAGGTCACTACCTCCCTACCTCCCTGAGGTTACAGCCTCCCTACCTCCCTGAGGTTACTACCTCCCTGAGGTTACAGCCTCCCTACCTCCCTGAGGTTACAGCCTCCCTGAGGTTACAGCCTCCCTACCTCCCTGAGGTCACAACCTCCCTACCTCCCTGAGGTTACTGTCTCCCTACCTCCCTTAGGTTACAGCCTCCCTACCTTCCTGAGGTCACTACCTCCCTACCTCCCTGAGGTCACAACCTCCCTACCTCCCTGAGGTTACTACCTCCCTACATTCCTGAGGTCACTACCTCCCTACCTCCCTGAGGTTACTACCTCCCTACCTTCCTGAGGTTACTACCTCCCTACCTCCCTGAGGTCACTACCTCCCTACCTCCCTGAGGTCACAACCTCCCTACCTCCCTGAGGTTACAGCCTCCCTACCTCCCTGAGGTTACTACCTCCCTACCTTCCTGAGGTCACTACCTCCCTACCTCCCTGAGGTTACTACCTCCCTACCTTCCTGAGGTTACTACCTCCCTACCTCCCTGAGGTTACTACCTCCCTACCTCCCTGAGGTTACTACCTCCCTACCTCCCTGAGGTTACTACCTCCCTACCTCCCTGAGGTTACTACCTCCCTACCTCCCTGAGGGGACTACCTCCCTACCTCCCTGAGGTTACTACCTCCCTACCTCCCTGAGGTTACTACCTCCCTACCTCCCTGAGGTTACTACCTCAATACCTCCCTGAGGTTACTATCTCCCTACCTCCCTGAGGGTACTCCTCCCTACCTCCCTGAGGTTAAAGCCTCCCTACCTCCCTGAGGTTACTACCTCCCTACCTCCCTGAGGTTACTACCTCCCTACCTCCCTGAGGGTACTACCTCCCTACCTCCCTGAGGTTAAAGCCTCCCTACCTCCCTGAGGTCACTACCTCAATACCTCCCTGAGGTTACAGCCTCCCTTATCTCTATGGTCACTCCCTCCCTACCTCCCTGAGGTTACTACCTCCCTGAGGTTACTGTCTCCCTACCTCCCTGAGGTTACTACCTGCCTGAGGTTACTGTCTCCCTACCTCCCTGAGGTTACTACCTGCCTGAGGTTACTGTCTCCCTACCTCCCTGAGGTTACAGCCTCCCTACCTCCCTGAGGTCACAACCTCCCTACCTCCCTGAGGTCACTACCTCCCTACCTCCCTGAGGTTACTACCTCCCTACCTTCCTGAGGTCACTACCTCCCTACCTCCCTGAGGTTACTACCTCCCTACCTTCCTGAGGTTACTACCTCCCTACCTCCCTGAGGTTACTACTTCCCTACCTTCCTGAGGTCACTACCTCCTTACCTCCCTGAGGTTACAGCCTCCTTACCTCCCTGTGGTTACTACCTCCCTACCTCCCTGAGGTTACTACCTCCCTACCTCCCTGAGGTTACTACCTCCCTGATGTTACTGTATCCCTACCTCCTGAGGTCACAACCTCCCTACCTCCCTGAGGTTACTATCTCCCTACCTCCTGAGGTTACAGCCTCCCTACCTCCCTGAGGTTACTACTTCCCTACCTCCCTGAGGTTACAGCCTCCCTACCTCCCTGAGGTCACAACCTCCATACCTCCCTGAGGTTACTACCTCCCTACCTCCCTGAGGTCAGAACCTCCCTACCTCCCCGAGGTTACTACTTCCCTACCTCCCTGAGGTTACTACCTCCTTACCTCCCTGAGGTCACTACCTCCCTACCTCCCTGAGATTACAACCTTTCTACCTCCCTACCTCCCTGAGGTCACTACCTCAATACCTCCCTGAGGTTACTACCTCCTTGAGGTCACTACCTCCCTACCTCCCTGAGGTCACTACCTCCCTACCTCCCTGAGGTCACTACCTCCCTACCTCCCTGAGGTCACTACCTCCCTTCCTCCCTGAGGTCACTACCTCAATACCTCCCTGAGGTTACTACCTCCCTGAGGTTACTACCTCCCTGAGGTCACTACCTCCCTACCTCCCTGAGGTCACTACCTCTCTACCTCTCTGAGGTTACTACATCCCTGAGGTCACTACCTCCCTACATCCCTGATGTCACTACCTCCCTACCTCCCTGAGGTCACTACCTCCCTACCTCCCTGAGGTTACTACCTCCCTGAGGTCACTACCTCCCTATCTCCCTGAGGTTACTACCTCCCTACCTCCCTGAGGTCACTACCTCCCTACCTCCCTGAGGTCACTACCTCCCTACCTCCCTGAGGTTACTACCTCCCTACCTCCCTGAGGTTACTACCTCCCTACCTCCCTGAGGTTACTACCTCTCTACCTCCCTGAGGTCACTACCTCCCTTCCTCCCTGAGGTTACTACCTCCCTTAGGTTACTACCTCCCTTCCTCCCTGAGGTTACTACCTCCCTACCTCCCTGAGGGCACTACCTCCCTTCCTCCCTGAGGTCACTACCTCCCTTCCTCCCTGAGGTCACTACCTCCCTACCTCCCTGAGGTTTGTTGGAGCCTTTCTCTGAAGATGGTGTTGCAAGTACTCGGGTTCCTATGCAGTGTCTTCTTGCTTCCAGTTGGTACCTGGAACCTTGTTTCCAGTGGTACCTGGAACCTTGTTTTGAGTGGTTGGTACCTGGTAATCTTGCTTCCAGTTGGTACTTGGAACCTTGTTTCCAGTGGTTGGTACCTGGAACCTTGTTTCCAATTGTTGGTACCTGGTAATCTTGCTTACAGTTGGTACCTGGAACCTTGTTTCCAGTATTTAGTGCCTGGTAATCTTGCTTCCAGTTGGTACTTGGAATCTTGTTTCCAGAGGATGGGACCTGGAACCTTGTTTCCAGTGGTTAATACCTGGTAATCTTGCTTCCATTTGGTACCTGGAACCTTGTTTCCAGTGGTTGGTACCCGGAAACTTGTTTCCAGTGGTTGGTACCTGGAACCTTGTTTTCAGTGGTTGGTACCTGGTAATCTTGCTTCCAGTTGGTACTTGGAACCTTGTTTCCCGTGGTTGGTACCTGGAACCTTGTTTCCAATTGTTGGTACCTGGTAATCTTGCTTACAGTTGGTACCTGGAACCTTGTTTCCAGTATTTAGTGCCTGGTAATCTTGCTTCCAGTTGGTACTTGGAATCTTG
>WNWK01044785.1:0-14966 GCA_009830355.1 Cherax destructor | reverse complement strand
CACTACACCTGTTTGAAGAGATAGGTTAAAATGTTAGTTAAGGGTTCACAGAGTTCAATTTTGCATTCCTTAAGAACCCTTGAAAAAGCTCATCAGGGCCTGGCGATTTATTTTGCTTCAAACGGTCTATCTGTTTGATAACCATTTCGCTAGTGACTGTGATACAACATAATTTATCTTCTTCAGGCCCACTAAAATACCTAATTCTTGGGATATTATTAGTGTCTTCCTGAGTGAAAACCGAGAGAAAATAATTATTAAAAATAGAGCACATTTCATTCTCTTTGTCAGTAAGATACCCATAATTATTTTTAAGGGGACCTATCTTATCTCTAACTTTTGTTCTATACACCTGGAAAAACTTTTGGGTTAGTTTTCGAATCCCTAGCAACTTTAATTTCGTAGTCCCGCTTAGCTTTTCTTATCCCCTTTTTAACGTCCCTCTTAATGTCAATATACTGATTCGTAAGATGATCCTCACCTCTTTTGATACGCCTATAAATTCCTTTCCTCTGCCCTAAAAGATATTTGAGCCTATTATTCATCCATTTTGGGTCATTTCTATTCGATCTAATTTCTTTATTTGGGATAAATGTTCTTTGGGCAGCATGTACAGTGTTCAGAAAACTGTCATATTGATAGCTCTCTTCATTACCCCAGTCCACAGATGATAAGTGTTCTCTAAGTCCATTGTAATCTGCTAAGCGAAAATCTGGGACCGTTACTGAGTTATTCCTACTATGAAACTTCCATTCAATGCCAAAGGTAATTGATTTGTGGTCGCTTGCGCCGAGTTCCTCTGTAATTTCTAAATTATTAACAAGGGTTTCCTCGTTTGCCAGAACTAAATCAAGCAGATTATTTCCCCTTGTAGGTTCTGTCACAAACTGCTTCAAAAAACAATCTTGAACTACTTCTAAGAAATCGTTAGATTCTAAATTCCCAGTCAAAAAATTCCAATCAATTTGACTAAAGTTGAAGTCACCCAGAATAACTACGTTATCGTGCATTGTGGCCTTAACAATTTCCTCCCATAGTAGTCTCCTTGGTCCCTATCTAAGTTTGGGGACGGTATATCACACCTAAAATCCATTTTCATGCCCCTCTGAAAATTCTATCCAGACAGACTCTGTATGTGTTATTTCAGACTTTATTCCTTTTTATGCAACAGTTCAAGCGATCTCGGACATACAGTGCCACTCCACCCCCTTCCCGAAACTTCTGTCTACTTGGAACAATTTAAAACCCTGTATATGACATTCAGCAGGCATGTCCCTATTTTTCGTATTGAACCACGTCTGTGAATGAATGGTTCAGAGAACCGACGAGTTGGTAAATTAGACACATATGCAACACTTGGGTATCTTTATTGAGGAAACGTTTCGCACACACAGTGGCTTCATCATATATATATATATATATATATATATATATATATATATATATATATATATATATATATATATATATATATATATATATATATATATATATACACGCATACATACACACACACATAGGCAAATTTATATTTATATATGCATGGGTAGTCACACGCATACGTTTGCAGTCATACATGTGCAACACTGATGTTGCATGCCATGCAGGCCTACAGGTTTGAGGACAGCCCTGCAGGACTACAAGAAGGAAGACTACTTAAGTGTGCTGCACACACAAACAAACGCATATTTATTCTTATGCACGCATATACGTACACATAAATTTTCATCTGCATATGCAAACATAAAAAATACATATGTACACATATTCAATACATACATGCAAGCATTTCCAGATATATATACATAGAGTGCAATAAGATCAGAGTAAACAGGTGATATCACAATATGCAGAACAACCACTGTGAAAAAATAGTAAACTTCCTCTCGAAAGAGCTTGGAAGTTCACTATTTTTCACAGTGGTTGTTCAGCATACATAAAGTTTTCACTTTATGTACATGCGTATGTACATTCCCGCATTAACACATATTTTTATGTTTTGCTGTAATTGGGAGTGCTCATGGATAGAGGGGGCTGGGATTATGATATACGGGGATACCTTTCTGGGATCGCGCAGCTACCAGAGCACAGACTAGGTGAAGTTGAAAACTTGCGTCTCGTCGTGAATTTGGCAGCACACTTTAAGTAGTCTACCTTCTTGTAGTCCTGCAGAACTGTCCTCAAACCTGTAGGCCTGCATGGCATGCAACATCAGTGTTGCAGTGCTCCTGTTGTGATCGTGTTATAGCTGTTACTTTTTGCTTTTAGTTTTTTTTCCACTTGCCCCTGAGTTTTATATTATTTTTAAAAGTATTTCTTCACAAATTGTTCACCTTTCGCACTTAATCTCACTTTACTTACACTAAATCCTCGAGTAAAAACTGAAACTCGGTGATAAGTTAGCTAACTGCACACCTCTGCCAGTTAGATCACTTAATAGTTTTATCATGCACCCCATAGTCATCCTGGGGTTGGTTGTCAAAAGATTACAAAGGCAAAAAATGAATACAGGGAGTGGACCCCCAGTGTTGTGGTAACTAAGCAAGTTATAGAGGTAATAAACTATTTGTAAGTTTATGGCAGAGTTACAATCGTAATGCGTTGTTCGTGCAGTCATGAATTCAGTCACAAAAACATTGTAGTGTAATTTGTTTTTGTTTTAAATTATTTATATTACTTTATATATTTGCTTGGTATGGTTGTATTTGGACAAGTTTAAGTAGTTACGATCTATTTACAAAATACAAACGACAATCATGTAATCAACCAGCGTAACAGTGGGTGATGTCTGTAGAGTTTAATCAAATCATTATACTGTTGACCGACCATGCTAGAGGTGGTAATTTAATAAAGGACTCTGGCGTACTTTGTGGTTCGCCTGATCGCCTTTCCATGAAAATGCCTAATATATATATATATATATATATATATATATATATATATATATATATATATATATATATATATATATATATATATTTATATTTATTAGAAGTGTTATTGGGTTATGCGATTGCCAGTTTCAAACATGCAAATGTAGCAGTGATCAAAATGCGATAAAGTGAGGAAGTCTTTTCGGAGTGACTTCAAAGTTTCAGTACCGGTTTATTCTAGCTGAAAGGAAGGTCTTCTGGTTATTGAAATAGCTGCCAATTTTACCACAGGTAGGTGCAAGTTATACCAATTGTAAGGTAATTTTTTTAAATATTTTAAGAATATCTTCCCTGATCGACTTCAAACTTTCTGCACTACTAAATTTTCTTAAAAAGAAGATTCACAGTGTTAGTGGGCAGTATAAGTTCAAACTGAAATATTGATTTTCATGAGATAACTGGAGAATGGCTCTACTGACCGGCTTCAAACTTGCAATAATGATGCATGTTACTTAGAGGAACGTTCGGATTACTAAAGTTCCTGGTCCTTTTAACTGTGTTAAATTTCAACTCTCGAGTTTTTTAAGGTGTTGAGTTGCAGGTAATAACTGGTCTTTTAAAGTGTTAATATTACGTACATTCATTGAGAAGCGCTAAAGCTGTGGGGGATTATGCAGAGCCTGAAGGGATGGGGAGTAATCAAGTTTGTGCAGCTCCTGGCCCTCTTAGGGGAATTGAGCTATAGCTCCTGCTGAGGGTAAAGTGGTTGGATTATGGGATACTCTAACTGCACGGTGCCCGATATACGCTTAGTTATTAATGGAAGAGAATCAGATTTGATGGAAGGGGAGGATAGCTTCAATGTCTTGGAGCAGGAGCCATTCCCCCAGTATCAACGAAACAGAGTTACAACATCTACTGATTAGTGTATGGCCAACCAGTAGTCGTAGGTAGACTAAGATATAACATCAGAGTTGTTTCAAGTTGTTTCAAGTCTCACTATACTCTCACCATGAGTGATACTCGTGCAGATTCAGACATTTCCACCTTGTGCTCGGCCACCTCACTGCCAGACGTATTGCGGCATTTATTTAATTTGGTTATGTCTTTAAATATAGACATTTTACTGATTCACCTAACCTAATATATTGCAAGTCGCCTAAACTAACCTAATTTAAAATAAAGAAAACGGAATTTTTGGGTATTTCCCAAGTAGAACCTTAAGATGTTGCCTGAATTTTTATTTTTTATTTTTCCATCTCTTCCATTTTATTACAGTCAAATTTTTAGCAGTTGTGTACGGTAACGAGGACCATATTCTTAGAACAATTGGCTTGTTCACGTGTCCTATGACTAAACCTGCTGAACTCATTCCAAGAATTCTGTAATGGCTGGGATAACTTCCAAAGTCCACAGTGGCGGAGCTTCAATTATTCCAAAAAAAAAAAGGTGCGTAAAAAATCGACGACGGCGAAGAGGTAAACATCATATGTGCAGAAGCAGATTTAACCATTTTATGTGTTAGACATTTTTATTCCCATTAAATCACGTTTAATAATTTTTAGTTTACCTCTTCTGAACGGTTTCAATATTGAATGCCTGATGCATGTTACGGGCCTGGGTAGTACCTATTTGGTTTCGTTTAGTGGAGGCATATTTGTTGACATAGTAAAACCTGGAGTTGTTGGAATCCGTGTCATAACTGGAGAATGACTCATCTGATCGGCTTCAAATTTTCACCACTGGTGTTGTTTTCTAAACACAAGGCTGGTATTGGATACCATAAGTCCTAATTTGTCAGTTTTATTGAATAAATAATTATATCATTTTTTTTATTCCATAACTAAATAATGTATGAGTAGGTGAAATTTTGAAATTTTACGAAAATACTTAATAAACTTGGATTAGTTGGAATCAGATCAGTTACTGGCGAATGTTTTGTTTTTTCTGATTGGCTTTCAACTTTTATCATTGGTGGGCTTTATTAAAGCACATCTCGCCACCCACTCATAGATGTGTAAATTTCAATTTGCCTATTTTATTAAGCAGTTTGTTTGCATTGTAATAATTATAGAATGCCTCTTCTGATCAGCTCCGAACGCTAATTGCTGGTGTTTCCTAATAGGAAGTATTTTTGTAATAATTTTGAACTGTATGGGTACCAGTTTGCCAATTTTTTTGTCAATTATTTCAAGTTAAATTTATTTAAAAAAAAAAAAATACAAGCAAATATTCTTTTCTTGCAGGTTTGTATAGAATTTTAAATAGAATGCAAATGATTGGTGTAGAAATACTCCTCTGATCGGCTTTAACGTTTCAACACTCTTGTATCTTATGTAGAAGAAGATTTGTATATTTAATGGAGTGTGTGGATACCATTTTGCCACTTTCAGTCTCGAAATGGTATTGAATTATTTCACCTTATTGCATTATATTGCCTTGATTCTGGCGAGGGGCTCTTGATCCAAGGAAATGGAATTATCTTTTCCTTGCTTGCTTGGATTGATTTTGAGTGGCATTCCATAGGCGCTATATTACCATTACGGATTTAGCTATTTCTTCTGATTAAAATATGATCATTGTGGACGTCATCAATCTTCAATGTCTGCTGCATTGTATGAAGTGAATGAAACTTTTCATGGGTTTAGGCTGTGCAAGCACAGATTTTGTTGGATTCTGTGCAGTAAATAAAAAATGCATCTTATGGTCAGCTTGAAACTTTTAGTGGTGAAGTGTTCCTCAAAGGAAACAATCTTTTAATGTTAGATTGTGTAAGTTATCTCTTCTGATCAGAAATAAGTCACAATGTTTGACTTTATTTTGTTATTCTATGTTAAATCAGCTTAATGTTCTTTGAATGTTATGTACACTAAGCTTATATAAAACTTAGGTACTTACCTAATTACTATACTTACTTTTCTAAAAGCTGATCAATGTCTCTTAGAGAAAATATGGATTGATTTTAGCCTGTGTAGGTTTGCTTTTTTTTTTTTTTTTTTTTTTTTGGGGGAGGGAGGGGGAGAAAATTGAAAAATTGAGATACTGCTTTTCATCAGATAACTTCGAGTGTTGCATCTGATTATCTTGGTGATAATTTGACAGTGCCACTTCTGTGCAGCTTCAGGTTTAATGTTCGTAGGATATTCGTCTCTTTCGTCCCTCTGAAAGACTTGAATTTGATTTGTTCTGTGTATGTCCTTACTTGTCTATTGGAGAAGTTTAAAAGTTAGTTTCCATATGATAACTTGTGAATGCTCTTCTGATTTCCTTCAAATATTCAAACCTAATATTTAACTGCACTATCGACTACTGCTGCACTCAGCACTATTCCTGTTGCGTGGAATGAGGTACAGGTTACTGGGATTATGGAATATGGGGATACCTCTCTCGCATCGCACAGCGACCGAAATACATCTAGTTTGTATTAGGTGATATGGACCTGATAAGTAAATCAACGTAGTAAAATGAGAATGAGTCGAATGTCTGGTTGAATCTGATATTTGCAAAGTGCTCGTCCAACCGTTCCTAATGGACTGTAATGTTTTTGCACTTACAACTTTAGAGAGCAGTTTGTTTTATTGCTGCATAATTATGAAGAACAAATTGTGTTGCACCTCTTGTTTAGGTGTTTCTTGTCCCTTGTTTGGCAATACTGAATTACTCTCCACTAAGAATTTAAATGGCCTTCCCCAGACAAAAGTAGTTAAAAGATACATTGCTGAACAAGCATTAACTAAGGCAATAGCGAGAAAAATGTAGTCACAACAAAAGCTTGTTCTGCAATGTGTCTTTTCTTCACTTTACACTTTAAATTGGTCAGCATGCTTGGGCGTACAAATTTTAGTTTTGTATCTTAGAAATTTGAATGAAATCTCGTAGCCTGAGCTTCTTAAGGAACATGGAGTCTAGTACTGTGAGTTTGTATTTACTGGGCTTCTTAATGAACCTATCATTTATGCTACTTTTTTCTACATCCACTGCTGTTTCCCTCCTTCTCTTATGTAATTTAAAGTCCTAAACGAGAGAGAGAGAGAGAGAGAGAGAGAGAGAGAGAGAGAGAGAGAGAGAGAGAGAGAGAGAGAGAGAGAGAGAGAGAGAGAGAGAAGCATAAAGTGAAAATGGATGGCCCCGGTGGCCTAGTGGATAAAGCTCTCGCTTCACACACGGAGGGCCCGGGTTCGATTCCCGGCGGGGTGGAAACATTTCGATGTGTTTCCTTACACATGTTGTCATGTTCACCTAGCAGTAAATAAGTACCTGGGTGTTAGTCTACTGGTGTGGGTCGCATCCTGGGGGACAACATTGAGGACCCCAATGGCAATAAGACAGGCAGCCCTCGATGACGCACTGACTTTCTTTGGTTATCCTGGGTGGCTAACCCTCCGGGGTTAAAAATCCGAAGAAATCTTATCTTATCTTATCTTAGATAATACTGACACTACTGACAAGGCCTGAAATTCTCACATTGATATTAAAACAACAACAAAACAACGGATGGCAATCTAGCACTAGAGCCCTTCATGCAGGTAGAGCTCTTCATGCAGGTAGAGCTCTTCATGCAGGTTGAGCTCTTCATGCAGGTAGAGCTCTTCATGCAGGTAGAGCTCTTCATGCAGGTTGAGCTCTTCATGCAGGTAGAGCTCTTCATGCAGGTAGAGCTCTTCATGCAGGTAGAGCTCTTCATGCAGGTAGAGCTCTTCATGCAGGTAGAGCTCTTCATGCAGGTTGAGCTCTTCATGCAGGTTGAGCTCTTCATGCTGGTAGAGCTCTTCATGCAGGTTGAGCTCTTCACGCAGGTAGAGCTCTTCATGCAGGTAGAGCTCTTCATGCAGGTTGAGCTCTTCATGCAGGTAGAGCTCTTCATGTAGGTTGAGCTCTTCATGCAGGTAGAGCTCTTCATGAAGGTAGAGCTCTTCATGCAGGTTGAGCTGTTCATGCAGGTAGAGCTTCATGCAGGTTGAGCTGTTCATGCAGGTAGAGCTCTTCATGCATGTAGAGCTCTTCATGCAGGTAGAGTTCTTCATGCAGGTTGAGCTCTTCATGCAGGTAGAGCTCTTCATGCAGGTAGAGCTCTTCATGCAGGTAGAGCTCTTCATGCAGGTAGAGCTCTTCATGAAGGTAGAGCTCTTCATGCAGGTAGAGCTCTTCATGCAGGTAGAGCTCTTCATGCAGGTAGAGCTCTTCATGTGGTAGAGCTCATAGGTAGAGCTCTCAGTGTAGAGCTCTTCATGCAGGTAGAGCTCTTCATGCAGATTGAGCTCTTCATGCAGGTAGAACTCTTCATGCAGGTAGAGCTCTTCATGCAGGTAGAGCTCTTCATGCAGGTAGGGCTCAAAACCCCGTAACTGAAAACGCTAATATAACTTCTTTGGCCACTATAGTGGAAACAGGTTCAATACTCAACAACGAAGCAAACGTTCGATCTGTCAGCTCCGATACTACACTACTGTTACAACACCTACCGTACATCTGCCATTAGTGCTTCATGGCAGGTCTGGACGAGGGCGTTGAAGAAGCAGAGATAGATCTGGCATGTCTGGACGAGGACGTTGAAGAAGCAGAGATACATCTGGCAGGTCTGGACGAGGGCGTTGAAGAAGCAGAGATACATCTGGCAGGTCTGGTCGAGGGCGTTGAACTTGCACAGGCAAGCCTGTAGGCATATGGGTGAAGTTCAAAAGTGGGCCATCTCTAAATGGGAGGTGGACACAAAAAGAAAGCTAGCATCAGGTAGAGTAGGCTCTAAAACCTGGTGGTCTCTGGTCAAGGACAGACAAGGTTATATGCCTGATGAACTCATTCCACCTCTAATTCGACAGGATTGGACCACCTCTACTAGTGGTCAAGAGAAAGCGGACCTCTTTGCTGAACACTTTGCTACCAAAATGCAAGTTCCTGATCCAGCCAGGGACCCTCCTTGGCTAGCTGCAAGAGCTGTGTCAAAACTGTCAGTGGTGACAATAAGGCAGGAGGAGGTGCATTTCCTTTTTAAATCGCTTGACCAAGAAAAGGTTGTGGGCCAAGACAAGTTGAGCCCAAGATTGCTGAGATGTGCAGACCAGCTAGCAGCACCTCTCACTCGCATCTTTCAGCACTGCCTAGTACAGTGTAAATGGCCTTCTCTGTTGAAAGAGGCAAATATAGTCCCTGTTCATAAAAAGAAGAGCAGAGCAGAAATCAGCAACTACAGACCAGTGTCACTCCTGTCAATCACTGGCAAGATCCTTGAGAAATAATCTCAAGACAAATGACAGAGTTTTTTGACTACCACTCACTACTTTGTGACCGTCAATATGGCTTCAGGAAAGGTTATTCTGCTGCTGATCACTGGATGAATCCAAAGTCAGCTGTGTGGTAGCATTGGACATTGCTGGTGCTTTAGACCGAGTGTGGCACTAGGGCCTCTTGGCATAACTGCAAGCACTGGGAATTGCAGGCTCTACGATATGTCTCCTCAGTGATTACCTTCATGGTAGATCTCTAAGGGTAGTTCTCAATGGAACAGAATCAGCAAGACATCCTATTGGGGCAAGTGTTCCTCAAGGAAGAGTGCTGGGACCATTGTTATGGAATGTCTACTTCAATGACTTTCTTCATCTCATCCCAGAATCCCATGCATATGCAGACTACTGTACTCTGGCATTCACTTATCCAAGAGAAGAAATGCCAGCTGTCCTAAGCTACATCAATCACCAGCTAAGAGCTATATCAGCTTGGGGAAACAGATTGCAAGTAACATTTGCACCTGAGAAAACGCAAATGATGATGGTCTCTAGGCACCATGATGGTAATGCCGGTGCAGTAGTAAGTATGAATGGGAGAGTGTTGGTACCTGGGGAAGAAGTTGATATCCTTGGGGTGAAATTTGACTCCAAACTGACCATGAAGAACCACGTTGTAAATCTTGCAAACAAGGCAGCCAGGAAGCTTACAGCACTTCGCCGTATCTCGCATCTGCTTGACAGTAGGGGTTGCAAGATTCTGTATGAGGCACAAGTACGCTCACACCTTGAGTATGCTCCACTTTTTTGGTTTGCCTGCCCCTCCCCCCCTCTCTCTCTCATCTATGACTGCTTGACAGAGTAGAGAACAGAACAAGACATCTCATCTCCCGCCTGGACCCATCCTGGATAGATCTGTCATTTTAGCAGAGCCTTCAACACAGGAGGGATGTGGGTGGCCTTACTGTTATGTACAAGGCCAACATTGTCAAAGTACCACATTTGGCTCCACTTCGAGGACAGTGAGAAGCAAGCTTCTATACCACAAGACGGGCAGAAAGTAGCAACTTCACTCTGGCTGTACCCTTCTCCAGAACATCACTTCATCTGAGATCATTTATCCCCAGGATGACTCGAGTCTGGAGCACAATCGTACAGCATTATGATGTCAACGAGATAAAGTCAGTTGATCAAATGAAAATGCTGGCCCACAGATGGCTCCAACGTCATCCTGTTCCCTACTTGTATGTTTCATAACAATAAAAATGCTTTCAAATGAGCTGATGTAGGTAACAGCTCTTAGCTTGTCAATAAAGTTAGGAACCCTTAACTTGTAAATAGCTTGTCAATAAAGCTAGGGATCCTTAACCTAACCTTGTCAAACCCTGTGTAAAGAGAGAGAGAGAGAGAGAGAGAGAGAGAGAGAGAGAGAGAGAGAGAGAGAGAGAGAGAGAGAGAGAGAGAGGGAGGAATGAAGGAAAAAAAGGAAGAAAAGATGACTGGAAGGAAAGAAGGACGGGAGAGAGAGAGAGGAGCTAGAAGTGAAAGAGGAAGAATGATCTGAGGAAGAGAGAGAGAGAGTGAGAGAGAGAGCACTAATGAGGCAGGGGGGCTTGGATGAAGAGACAGTGATGAGAGAGGGGTAGCGAGACAAGTGAGAGACGAAGAAATTAGGAGTAAGTGAGGTGGAGAGTGAATAATGAGGGGTGGGAGGAATGATGAAGAGAAGTAGTAGGGAAGGAACTAAAATAAAGAAAACGTTAGATGAATGGAGGGTATTTGGAGGCGTAAAGAGAAAGTGATGAGAAATAGAAATGGGAAAAAGAGAATAAATGAGAGGTTAGAGCAGCGAGGATTGAAGAGGACAGATAATGGGAGATGAAGAAGCAGAGGGAAAGGGAGCGAAAGAAAGGAACGAAAGAAAGGAAGGAGGGAAACGAGAAGGAAGGGAGAGAGATAGGAACAAGTGGGAGAGGGAATGGGAAGAGAGGAGAGAGGAGAGAAAAGAGAGAGGAGGAAGGGAGGATGAGAAGAAATGAGAAAGAACGAGAAAAGGAAAGCGGGTAAAGGAGAAAGAAAGGGAAGAGAGGAGGGAGAGGAATGAGAGAGGGAGAATGAAAGGGCAGAGTGAGAAGAGGAAGGGGGGAAGGGAGGCGTTTCAAGCCAAAAGAGAGGGAAGGGGGCGGCGTTCCCTTTGATCGGTACGAATTAATGGTTCATCAACATAGATAAAATAATTATGTATCAGCTAATTAACCAAATTAATTTTAATAGGTAAGTAAATACGCATTCAATTACCTAATTCGGTAAACATCAAAGCCACTCATTAACAAATTGGATCAGTAACAAGATATTGAGACTGAAAAAAAATAGATATATATTTTGCTTTGCATATTTGTGTCACGGAAAGGGACGGCATTCTTGTACAAATTTCTAAAGTAATTCGAAGTTTTGGAGAGATAAATAACTAGAATAATAACAGTGATTAGGTCTTGTAGAAAAAAAGTATTTCACTGATATAATGGAGCGAGAGATAGAGAGAGAGACAGACAGACAGACAGACAGACAGACAGACAGACAGACAGACAGACAGACAGACAGACAGACAGACAGACAGACAGACAGACAGACAGACGGACAGACAGACAGAGAGGGAGAGACGAAAAATAAAACACAATGGAGTTTAACGTACTGAAATTATGGTAATGAAAAATGGAAACGAAACTGAAATCCTATAGAATAAATTTTACTTTCAAACCTAATAATGAATAATAAAATACCCTTTATTACATAAAAATGACTTAGTAAATACTGAAATTATTCACATAAATTAATATAAGGAAAGAATCTTTAAGTCATAATTAGTTGAGAATTTAAGCCAAAACAACAGTGTTAAAAAAATCGGTACTAAAAATCCCGGGAGATTAGGAAAAAAATGAACTAATTCTTAACTTAATGATACTAGATAGAATTATTAGGAATGCGTTTCTAGACTTACCAAACATCCTGGCTGACGGAAAGTGAGTTTTCGCCACCATCTTGAAAACTGGAAACCGATCGCTATATTTTGTGTTCTATTTTTTAATAATTGATTTTGGGAAGATGTTGCTTAACAAAAAATAAAACAGCCCAAGATTCTGCACATACTTTTTATTTTTATTTTTGTACAGCTATTTTTTTACGTCTTCCAGTGCCCTTTTTTCATCACCCTCGAGATAAAGCACAGATGCCGTTTTTTAATGTGGTTTTCTCAGTGGGGATAATCCACCAAGGCTTTTCATGAGTTTTTTTTATCTTCGCAATTTCATTAATATTACTGTCATATAAAAATACTGAGTCAGATTCAATGCATTGGTGACCATTAAGTTCTGCATTAAAATCGCATTAAGTCTCACTACTATTGTCTACATTATAATCTTTATTATAACGGTATTTGCTTTAGTATCACAGTCTCAACAGAGATCATGATTAATGTTATGATCAGCTAAATCATTTTAAAAAGATCTTTCTTGTAAGTTGTGCACCCTATTTCCATCTTAAGGATAGAGCATATTCACAAAAACAGAAACTAGGCCACAAAAGGCGTATCTAAATATACTCTAAATCTGCAATTTATGTAATCAAGCCTAAGCCTGGTTACTACAACATCAGTCAATTAATTTACAAGTCGCTCCGTAAATAGGCGATCTACGTTCAAGTTATCACAGTTAGTTTTAGATCTACTCAGTCTTCTACCTATCTTCCTCATCACTCATCATCGTTATTTATTTCTCTCCTAATTTTTCCTAATGCTTGACATAGATATACATATCTAGGTTACATTTTACATTTTCCTTCAGGAAAATGTACTGTACCCTGTAGACTCTTGCAGTTTCTCTCATTGCGAACAGCAACAGAGGAAGTGATTCATCCCAGTCTGTAGGAAAATGCATGCAAAAGGTTCTCATCATTGTTTTTAACGTTTGATGGAATCTTTCCAAGGCGCCTTGGGACTGAGGATGATAGGCAGTGGATAGGTCATGAACTATTCCCAGCCTAGTTAATGCTTCCCTAAATGCTTTGGCAGTGAAATTAGTGCCTTGATCACTTTGAATAGATTCAGGAATTCAAAGGCAAGATATAAACTTAGTAAAGGCTTTAAGAATTGTTTTGGTGTTTATACTGTGCATAGGAATTGCCTCTGGATATCTAGTTACTATATCCATAATAGTAAATAAATATTGATTTCCAGACTTAGACTTAGGTAGTGGACCTACACAGTCTATTATTAATTCTGAAAAAGGTTCTCCATTAGCGAGAATGGGATGGAGAGGTGCAGGTTTAATGGGGTGTTCAGGTTTCCCTACCTGCCATTCTAGACAACAGCGGATATAATTCTTTACATCTTGCCTTAACTTTAGTCAAAAGAATTCTTTTAATATTCTATACACAGTTTTGGTAATTCCCAAATGGCCTCTTAAGGAAGAGTTATGGGCCATATTTAATATTTGGGATCTATTTTTTTGGGGAACTACTAATCTATCTGTCTGCTGTCTTCCCTCTACCTCCTTACCAGTTTCAGTGCAGACTAAGTAATCATTTTTAATTTTATATTTGACTGCGTGATCTGAAGGGGATTTACCCATGGCTGCCTTAAAAGCGAAATTCACTGAAGGGTCTTTTCGTTGTTCCTCCCGAATGGACAGTCCCTTGGTCATGGAAACAGAGACATCTGGCAATCCTGCATCCCTGGAATAGGAAGGCTTGATCTGTGTCTGTTCACTAAATTTACGAGACCCTGGCCAGTTTTCCTCGTAAAGCAAATTAGCTAGTCCGAGATCAGAGTCGTCCAAGGACGAGTTAACATTCTCATCAGACATCCCTTGGGATTTTGCCCGAGTTATGGCCAACATCGGGGAAGAATTAGTCATTATTGGTTCAGTTCATTTAGTAGACTCAATGTTATTACCTAGTAATAACACGGCATCTTTCATAGGAAATCCATCAGAAACACCTACAGTCAAATACCCAGTGTAGTATTTACTCTGCATATATATTTTATGTAAAGGGACAGAAAATACTGCTCCTCCAAAAGTTTCTAAGAGAACTGTGAACTGCAATGAGGTTTGTTCAGAAAGGGGAAGTACTCCCTCTTTTATAAGTGAGCAATATGCTCCAGTATCCCTAAAGGTTCTAACTTTAGTTTTCTTTGAATTTTCCTGAAGGGATATGTGACAAGTGCTATAGTAGGGGGCCATCCCCTTCTCTACTTCTTTCTGAGTCATATTACTAGGGACATTAAAATTTTTCCCTAATGGTTGGGGGTTATTTGGGCAATTGGGCCTGATGTGGCCGGGTTTATTACAAAGAAAGCATACCACCTCAGCTTTAACTTTGGCTCCTCACTGATTTTGTGGCTTACGCCACTCTGGATACTGCCGCCTTGAATCACTATGTTGAGTAGTTTGAGGTCGCTCACCAGGTGATTTAGTTTGCTGCCGTCGAAATTCACCTTCATCTTGACATTTCGTTCTCCACTCAAGAACTCTTCTTTGACGATCTCTTCTCATGCCATGCTGTTGAAGGAAGAGATAAGTCCGCTCGGACAAGGAGCGGTTAATTTCAAAAGTATCAGCCAACCTGGCTGCTTCCAATGCAGTAGCCAATGAATGATGTTGAAGAAAGACTCGAACCTCTGGACCAATAGACTCCAGCAGGTTGTCCACCAAGATAAGCTGCACCAGATTATCAAAATCAGCAATGCCACTTGACTTGTACCACTTTGTAAAAGCCCTTTGTAAAAGCGCAATGTAATTTAGCCTAATCCAACTAAATATATTTTAGATACGTTAACATTAATTTAATAATAAACAAACACAATGAAATATTTTTT
>WNWK01044784.1:0-14966 GCA_009830355.1 Cherax destructor | reverse complement strand
TACTCCATCGTCCCCCGGGTTGTTCTGAGCCCTGGGGTTCAGATCTACCCCATCGTCACCAGGTTGAAACGGCCCTGGGGGTTCAGATTTTTCTCCATCGTCACCGGGTTTGGGTGCTGAGTCCTGGGGTTCAGTCCCTTTTCGTCACCAGGTTGTTCTGAGTCCTGGAGGTTCAGATCCCCCATCGTCACCAGGTTGTGCTGAGTCCGGGAGGTTCAGATTTTTCCCATCGTCACCAGGTTGTTCTGAGCCCTGGAGGTTCAGATCTACTCCATCGTCACCAGGTTGTGAAACAAGTAGCTAACTGAGCTAATTTTTTTTTGGTCTTTGTCTATTTTTAACATTACACTGGGTTTCTTGCACATTTGGGATTATTTATAATATATTGGGACCTTCTGAAATAATTCCGTAAGATTATCTATTCAATCTAAAATAACGAACACAGAGTCAACGGCGTCATGTTTAAATATTGACTTTTAATTTTGAAGGAAAACCAATGCCCCGGATCATTAATTTGGACGTAAACAATCAGTAAAAAATTCCCTGCAGATCTAAAACTGCAAGACCTTCAGGTTCAATGAAAGGGGTTTTACTCTTCCAATAAGTAATGCGTTAGATGATTTAGTTTTTTTAAAAGAAACATTAATAAAAATTAAACTTCAAAATGTAGGTTCTATTGAAAGGGTTTTTTTTTTTGTTTTGAAACCTTTCAGAAGAACCCTGTATTTTTGGGCTATTGAGTAAACTTCATTTTGACAACCCCAAATTTTTTGTGTGTATGTGTGTGTGTGTGTGTGTGTTTGTGTGTGTGTGTGTGTGTGTGTGTGTGTGTGTGTGTGTTTGCTCACCCCCCCGTACTCACCCCAATTGTGGTTGCAGGGGGCGAGACTCAGCTCCTGGCCCCCCCTCTTCGCTTCCGCTACTGGGTCTCTGCTCTCCCCGCTACATGAGCTTTATCATACCTCGTCTTAAAAATATGTATGGTTCCTGCCTCCCCTATATCTTTCTCTAGACTATTCCACTTCCTGGCTTCTCTGTGGCTAAAAAAATGCTTTCCCCAACATCCCTTTTACTCATCTGAGCCCTTTGGGTTCCAGTTGTGTCCCCTTGTTTCTGTGTTCCCTCTCTGGAACATCCTGTCCCTCCCACCCTTGCGATTCCCCCGATTTGTATGTCGTTATCATGTCTCCTCTGACCCTTCTTTTCCCCCAGTGTTGTTAGTCCCATTTCCCCCAAATTTCTTCATAGGACAGACCCTGAGTTGTGGAACTAGCCTTTGCAAACCTTTTTCACTTTCTCTAGTTTCTTTACGTGTTGACCGGGTGTAGGTTCCAGACTGGTGCTGCATATTCTAGTATGGGCCTGACTTACACGGTGTAAGTGTCTTGAACGATTCCTTGTTTAGGTAACGGAACGTAATCTTAGGTTTCCCAAAAGGCCCCAATATGCTGCCGCAGTTATCTGGTTGATGTGTGCCTCCGGAGACGTGTTTGGCGTTATACTCACTCCGGGTCTTTCCCCTTTTTGGGGGTTTGTACCCTTTTTTCCGCCTAGTTTGTACTCTGCCCCCGGTCTTTTTTTCCCCTTCTCCGATCCTCATGATTTTGCATTTGGAGGGATTGAATTCGAAAGCCAATTCCCGGGCCAGATGTCGATTTGCCCAGGTCTTTTTTTGGCCCTGCCTGGTCCTCTTCAGATGTGATTCTCCTCATTATTTTACATCATCCGCGAATAGAACCCTTCTGAGCCCTACCCCCGTCCGTCATGTCAATGTAATTTCATATACCAGGAATAACATTTGGCCCTGGACTGCCCCCTCGGTAAAACCGCTCGTCACACCCCACTGTGATCCTCCCCCGCACCATGCCCCCTTTTGTGTGTGTACTCACCTTTTGGTTGCGGGGGCCGGGTCATGGCCCCTGGCCCCCTCTTCACGGGTTGCTACTAGGTCCCTCTCTCTCCCCTTGCTCCATGAGCTTTATAAAACCCCTAGTTTTTAAAACTTTTAGGGTTTCCCTTCCCCCCACTATGCCCTTTTCCCAAGCTTTTCCCAATTTCCTGAAAATCTATGACTGAAGAAATACTTCCAAACACCCCTTTTTTGACTCATGGGGCCTTCAACTTCCAATTGTGACCCCTTGTTTCTGCCCCTTTTGGAACATCTTGTCTCTGTCCACCTTATCTATTCCTCGGTATTTTATATGTCGTTATCATGTCTTCCCTAACCCCCCTGTCCTCTGGTGTCGTCAGGCCGTTTTCCCCTTAAACCCTTTTTCTTCGTAGGACAACCCCCTTTAGCTCTGGGACTAGTCTTGTTGAAAACCTTTTGCATTTTCCCAATTTCTTGACGTGTTTGGGACCAGGTGTGGGTTCCAAACTGGGCTGAAACCCAGTATGGGCCTACTTATTATACAGAGTCTTGAATGATTCCTTAGTAAAGGTATTGGAACGTATTTTTAATTTTGCCAGCCGCCCGTATGTTGCAGCAGTTATCTGATTGATGGGGCCTCAGGGGGATGTGCTGGTTATATCCCCCAAGATCTTTTTTTTTGAGTGAGGTTTGCAGTTTTTGGGCCCACCTAGACTAAAACTCTGTCTGCGGTCTTTTTTGCCCTTCCCCGATATTCATGATTTTACATTTGGCGGGGTTAAATTCAAGGAGCCAGTTACTTGGACCAGGCTTGCCCGTCCGGCCCTCTTTGTATTCCTGCCTGATCCTCGCCCCATTTGATTCTTCTCATTAACTTCACATCATCTGCAAACAGGGACACTTCTGGGTTTTCCTTTCCCTTTATGTTTCACATATCCAAAAACAGTACAGGCCCTAGGACTGCCCTTGGGAACTCCACTCGTCACAGGTCCCCCCTTTCGCATCTCGCCCGTCCAGACTCGTTGTTGCCTCCCTGTCAGATATTCTCTGATCCATTGCAGTGCTTTTCCTGTTACGTGTGCCTGATCCTCTAGTTTTTGCATTAATCTCAAGGGGAATGTGTCGAACGCCTTCTTCCCCAGCCCAAAAAAATGCAGCCCCTATCCCCCCCTCTCTCGTGTTTATTTCTGTTCCCTTGTCATAAAACTGCAGGGGGTTTGTGACCCCGGGTTTTTCCTTTCCCTGAAACCATGCTGGTTGTCGTTTAAAAACTTGTGTCTTTCTAGGTGCTCCACCATTCTCCCCCCTGATGATCTTCTCCATGACTTTTGATACTATACACGTCAGTGACGGGGCCTGTAGTTTAATGCCTCGTGTCTGTCTCCTTTTTTAAAAATTGGGACTACATTTGCCATCTTCCACGCCTCAGGTAGTTCCCCAGTTTAAATGGATGTGTTGAAGATTTGGTTAGGGGCACACAAACATCTCTGCTCCCTTTTAAGGACCCACGGAGAAATGTTGCCCGGCCCCCGTTTTTGGGTATCGAGTTCACATAGCAGCTTCTTAAATTCCCCCCTCGGTTGTTTTATTTCATCCAGCACTTGTTGGTATACCTCCCTTTCTAATTTCCCTGGTCCTTCCCCCCCTCCTGTGTAAATATTTTTTAAATCTCATGTTGAGTTCCCACATACCTCTTGGTCGTTTTTTGGGAACCCCCAACCTTCCTTTCTCAGCCTGATTACCTGGTCCTTGACTTTTTGTTTTCCTCCTGATGTGGCTATAAAACACCCTTCGGGTCAGACTTGACTTTTATTTTTTATATCTTTTTCATATTGTCCTGAGCCCCCCTTTTTCCCTTGGCATATTCGTTTCTGGCTCTTGGGCCCAATCTTTTTATTTTCCTGGGTCCTTTGTCTTCTGTTTTTTTCCATTCTCTATTACACTTACTTTTGCCTCCCTACACCTCTGGGTAAAACCAAGGACTCGTTCTGGTCTTCCCTTTACTTCTTTTTCCCTTTGGGGACAAACCTCCCCCTCTGCCTTTTTTTGCATTTTTTTGTCACATATTCCATCATTTCTTTTACTGGTTTTCCTGAATTCTCTCTCCCCAATTGAACGTCTTGAGGAAGTTCCTCATCCCTTGTAGCCCCCCTTTTGTATTTCGTTTCTCCCTTCCTACCCCTGCTCCCCTCTCCACTTGTAGCCCCAACTATATAATCAAAACACAAAACCCAAAATGATCATTTAGCCCAAGGGGGGCCTTTTATGGGGATATCCTCGATGTCCAAACTGTGGAAAACTAGGTCGAGTCTTGCTGGATCATCCCCCCCTCTCTCTCTGGTAGTGTCTTTTTAACATGTTGATGCATGAGGTTTTTCCCGTACCACATCCATCATCTTGGCCCCCATGATTCAGGACCCCCATGGGGCCCAGGTTTTTCCCAATCAATCTTTGTGATTGAAATCACCCCCTAACTAGTAACTTTGCTCTCCCCCTGTGGGCTCTTCCCGGCTACCTCGGCTAGTGTGTCTACCATTGCTCTGTTGCCCCTTTGTCGTATTCTTCTCTTGGCCTCCTGCAGTTTTGTGGCGGGTTTTACATCACAGCAATTCCACCTTTTGGCCCTCAGACTGAATTGTTTTTACTATTAGTCCCTTTCACCCATTCCATCCCATTCCTTCCACTTCCTCAAATCCCCACCTGTTTTTTGGAGTGCAACTCCTCCTCCCTCTCTTCTCCCCTATCTTTCCTGAGGATTTGATATCCGGGGGGAGTTTCATCTGTTATCATCCCGGTGAGTTTCGTTTCTGTAAGTGCTTTTTATGTCGGGGGTGTCTCCCCCTTTTTTTCTTTCATGCCCCCCACATTTATTTGTTATAAACCCTCTGCATTTGTATACCAAACCTTTTTAAATTCTTTTTCCAAAACCGTAGTCTGGGGGGATGTTGGGGTTGGGGAAAATGGGGGAAACTGATGGGGAACTATGGGTGGTTGGTGTGAAGGTGGAGTTTTTAATGAATTTGGGGGGAATCTTTGGGGATGGCATGTGTGTTTTGGGTTAGGTTGTTTTTGGGTTTCATTGGGGTTGGCCAGGTTGGGAACATCTGAAGGGGGTTTGTGTTAGAGCTTCCTCCTGAGTCTGATTTTTCCCGTCCATCTATCTTTCCTCCTTTTGTCTCTGTACCCCCTCTTTCAGTTTCTGTCTTTCTTCCCGTGTTCTGTCGCGGTCGAATACACCCTCCGGTACCTGGGCATATCCCTTTGTCTTGCTTTCTCCTGCAGGATCCTGTTTTCAAATCAATTTTTGCTTTGAAATTTCTTTTACTGGCCGGGTTCTTCCTCTTCAACCCCCTATTCTCAGAAAATTTTCCAGCTGGGGCATGTCATCTTCTCCTATTGCTTTCATGATTTTTCAACGCATTTTTCTCCCCTTGTCTTCTTGCTTCATAAGTTTCCCCCCCTTTAGCTTCCTGGAGCCCCTAAAAAAAAGACTGATCTCTCTCTTACATTCTCCCCCCCTGCCTATCCCTATGTAACCCCTGATTCGATTTATTGCCTCCATTGCAGCTTTCCTTTTTTCAATCTCTTCACTGTCTGTTATCCCTTGGCCCAGGGGGCCTGTCGCTTTCTCCCCTTTTCCCCGTGCACTGCTGTGGTCTGTTAGGGGTTTTTACATATGCTTAGCTCTCCCTTTTTACACTTCCCCCGATTGTTCCTTTTGGTCCCCTTTTCCCCTCGGGGCCCCGATGGTCTTTTATAACCTCTGCATACAAAATTTCCCTTTCCCTTCCCCCACAGTCCCTTTTTTGTGACTGAGGTAGCAGTTTCTGATACCATTCCCATTGCTTTTTTGTTCATTGGCTGTTTAAAATTTTTTTGTTTCTTCTTCTAATCTCTGTATCTTAGCCTCTGCTGTTGTGACTTCTTCTCCCACTTCCCGCTTTCTGCAGCCCCATCCTCTCCTCCTTTTCTTGCTTTCTGCAGCTATCCCTCCTCCATTTCCTTTCTGCAGCTATCCTCTCCTCCATTTTCTTTCTAAGCTCCCTCCCTTTCCTTTTCCCCCCTTGTTTTTTTGAGCTCTGCTGCCCCAAACTTCCCTTTGCAGACTCATCCTCCAGTCCCCTGGTTTTTCCCTCCTGCCTTTTGGGACCCCATTTTTTTTTTATTTTTTTAAAATGCCACAGAGTGAAAAACATTTTTTCTGTGTGGTTGTTTTTGGGGGTGTGATTGCCTGAGTGTTTGTGTGGGGTGGGAGAGGGAGAGGAGGGAAACTGAAACAGGGGGGAAATGGAAGAGAGGTGGGGATGGGGAAAAAGGGGATTATGCGGAGAGAGTGAAGGAGGGAGAAGCAGAGGTGGAGAGAGAATGGGGGAGGGAGGGGGGGAAAGGGGGGGGAGAGGGGTTCGGGGGAAAGGGGTTGGGGGGAAAGGGGGGTGGAGGGAGCAGGGGGGAAAAAGGGGGTGTGGGGCCCGTGTGTGTGTGTTGGTTTTTTGTGTGTATGTGTGTGTGTGTGTTAGTTTTGTGTGTGTGTGTGTGTGTGCACGTTGGGTTTTTTGTGTGTGTTGGTTTTTTGTGTGTGTGTGTTAGTTTTTGTGTGTGTGTGTGTTAGTTTTTTTTTTTTGTGTGTGTGTTGTTTTTTGTGTGTATGTTTTGTGTGTGTGTGTATGTTTGTGTGTGTATGTATGTGTGAATAGTAGTGGTGAAATTGTGTTATGGTGTGTGAGTGTTTGTGGAGTTTAGAGTGACACGTTGTCTGCAGTGCTTCTTACCTGGCCTGGGCCTGACACACCTGACCTACCAGTTAATTTTTGTGTGTGTGTGTGTGTGAACTATAAAGTGTGGATTTATTGTAGAAAAGTAGGGGAAAAATTTTGTTGTTTTATGAGTGGAGGAGGGGGTTCGAGTAACACTGTTTTAGTGCCCCCTTACCTGGCCCGACCTGGGCACACCTGATCCCACCAGTTAATGTATTCTATGATTCACCTGTCTGCTCGCCCTTTTTTACTAGAAATTACCAATTTCTATTTGTTACTGAGGGGGTGTGTGTGTGTGTGTGTGTTTTGTTTTAAAGCAAAAAGTGAGAGGAATCAAGTCTCGGACATGTCGAACCAGGTTTGAGTAACACAATTTTGAATGTTGCCCCTTTTCTCTCTCTCTTAAAAAACGGTTAAAATATACTTTCAGCACATTCCGCTAAGATAAATACAAATTCCCCCAGGGTACATCCTTTCCCGACTAATTCTCTTTTCATTAAAATGATTTTAATCATCCAATTGATTTTTTAAAAGGGGGGGAAAGGTTTTTATCTAGCAAGTCCATGATCGAGAGCAATGTAACCCGAATCAACTTTTTATAAAAAATACTTTGGGAAAAAATTTGAATATTGCTTTTCGGTTATACAAAAATTTGGGAGAAAAAAGCTGTGTTTCACTTAAATTTATCATAAAAAAGTCCGGTGTTGTAAGGTAACTGTAGGTGTTGAGGATATGATTTTGGTTTTTTTATTAATTAATATCTTTACTCTTGAATTCCCCTTACAAGTTGTTGGAGGTGATTTATTAATGTTTACTTCTATTTGAAAAAAGGCACTTACAAATTTGTGCATTTCTTTTGAACATTTGTTGGAGAGGAGTTTTAATAAGTGAATATTTGTGGTAATGAGGAAATGCTGTACACAATGGAAATGATTATTACTCAATTCCTGCCCTTTTTTTGTAAAAAGACATCAGGTTTTTTTATGTAGTTATGGGGAAGTAGGGTATGATAAAGGAAGAAGAAAAATAATTCAAAAGGGGAAACAGGTTATATGGTGGATTGGTCCATCAGAGGTGGCATTTGGCCCGGGATTTGGAGTGATGCGTTGTTCTGGTTTTTGGGTTTCTGGGCAAAGGCTATAAGACTGTGTGATCGTTTCTGACAAAAAATTATCACTTTTTTTTTAAACAAGTGTCACTTTGCTTGTGGATGTTTTGTTTTTTTCGTCTCTGGGTTTTTGTGTGTGTTTCATGTATAGAAGAAAAAGTTCACCAAGGCAAGTAAGGTAAGGGTGAATATTTTAAAGATTAATTTTTTTTGTCTTTTGGGGGCCATATTCTCATACCCAAGACCCTTCGGGGAGTTTTTTTATTTTGTCTCGATTAAAGGGTACAGGTGGGTGAGACCTGTATTCTGCTGGTGGGGATGTTGGGGCACTCTCTGCCTCATTGTGTTCTATTGTAAATATGTCGTAGGTTGGAAAAACAAAAAAACGTCACGTCGTAACAAAAGGCATACAAAAGCGGACCATGTTGGGGGACATGGGTAGGTTGGTAGTGTTTATTTTAGGGACAAGATGCCATAATTGCCTCGCCTGGGTATTTAAATGGTTGTGTTTTAGGCAATTTTAATATTTAGTAATTATACCTTTTGGGGGCCTAAATGAACTTGCAAGCCGGGGGAGGGGGTAGCTTTTTCATGTGATGACATTTTTTTTGTCTTGCTCCCGGCTATGATTATTTGTTTGTCTCGGTTTATTTTTCAAGACAAGATTCACATATTGAGCCATTGAAGGTTATTTCGGAGTGTAGAACTGGTGATGTTCTTCGTGTGATATATATACTGTTTGTTTAAAAATTTTATTTTATTAGAAAAAGGTTTCTTAAATTTTCAATCAAACAATGTGTTTTTAACCCCTGTATTGGAAACCCTTTTTTTTATTTTTTTTTCTTAGTTTATAGGAGTCTGCCCTAGGCTGGGTTTACTGGGGAGTCTGGCCTAGGCGGGGTTTTTTACTAGGAGTCGGGGCCTGGGCTGGGTTTATGGAGTCGGCCTGGCTGGGTTTTGGGGAGTCTGGCCCGGGCTGGGTTTTTTAGGGTCCCCTGGGCTGGGTTTACTAGGGAGTCTGGCCCTGGGCGGGGTTTACTAGGAGTCTGGCCTGGGGGGGGTTTACTGGGGGGTTTGGGCTGGGTTTATAAGTCTGGCCCCTAAGGGGGTTTCCCAAAAGTCTGGCCACACTGGGTTTTTACAATCCCTTTTTACTGCCTTTGACGGGGGTTTAGAAAATTGATGTTTCTAGGCCGGTGGGGTTGAACTTTTTTTTTTTTCTTGATGAGGCTCCTGAGCCCAATAAGAGGTTTATACAACTTTGAGGGTCCTGAGATACAGCACATTGGGCTTCCAAACCTTCTTCCAAGCCCCTTCCCTATACAATGTTCCCAAAAGCCCTTTGGCACTTCACAGTCTTGAAGTAACAGTTCCTCTCGAATGTGTTAGGCTACACTTCCCCTAATAAAGATGGGTTACTGTTTTAAACTTTCGTTCTGGTTAACTAGAGATTTCTTGATGCTGTTGAAAGGCAATTTATCCACAGAATTACCATATTACTAAATATAGATATATATGAGAATTGATATAGTATGTGAGAATACTAGATATAGTATTTAGAATACAGATATAGTATTTAGAATATGATATAGTATGTGAGAATACTAGATATAGTATGTGAGAATATATATATATATTAGAATACTAGATATAGTATTTAGAATACTAGATATAGTATGAGAATATTATATATATGTAAATACTAGAAAAGTATTTAGAATATAGATATATTATTTAGAAAACTAGATATAGTATGTGAGAATACTAGAAAAGTATGTGAGAATACTATATATAGTTGTGAGAATACTAGATATAGTATGTTAAAAAACTAGATATAGTATTTAGAATACTAGAAAATATGTGAGAATACTATATATAGTATGTGAGAATACTAGATTGTATGTGAAATAATAGATATTTGTGGAATACTAGATATAGTATGTGGGAATACTATATATTAGGGGAAACTGATATAGTATTTAGAATATAGATAAGTATGTGAGAATACTAGATATAGTATGTGAGAATACTTTATAGTATGGAAAACTGATATAGTATGTGAGAATACTAGATATAGTATGTGGGAAAAACTAGAAAAGTATGTGGGAAACTATATATATATGTGAGAATAGATATATAGTATGTGAGAATACTAGATATAGTATGAGAATACTAGATATATATTTAGAATACAGATATAGTATGAGAATACTAAATTTTTATGTGAGAATTTAATATAGTATGTGAGAATACTAGATATGTATGAGAATATAGAAAAGATGTGAGAATACTAGATATAGTATGTGAGAATATATATAATAGGTACTAAAATTAAGTGAGAATACTAATATAATGTGAGAATATTTATATATAGTAGGGAGAATACTAGATATGAGGAGAAACAGAAAAGTATGGGGAATACTAGATATAAGTGAAAAATACTATAAAATTATGTGAGAATACTAGATATAGATGTGAGAATACTAGATATAGTATGTGAAAATACTAGATATAGTATGTGAGAATATATATATAGAGTGAGAATACTATATAGTATGTGAGAAATAGATATAGTATGTGAGAATACAAATATAATATTGAAATATTAAAAGTATGTGAGAATACTAGATATAGTAGGAATACTATATAGTATGTGAGAATACTAGATATAGTATGTGAGAATACTAGTTTATATTAAATACTTGATATAGTAGGGAGAATACTAGATATAGTATGTGAGAATACTGATATATAGGGAGAATATAGATATATATGTGAGAATACTAGTATAGTAGGGAGAATACTTGATATAGTATGTGAGAATACTTATATAGTAGGGAGAATACTAGATATATAGGGAGAATACTTGATATAGTATGTGAGAAACTTTATGTAGGGAGAATACTAGATATAGTATGTGAGAATATTGATATAGTATGTGAGAATACTAGATATAGTATGTGGAATACTAGATATAGTATGTGAAATATAGATATATATGTGAGAATACTAGATATAGTATGTGAGAATACTAGATATAGTATTGAAATACTATAAAAGTATGGAATATAGATATAGTAGGGAGAATACTAGTATAGATGTGAAATACTAGATATATAGAAATACTAGATATAGAGGGAGAATACTTGATATATTGTGAGAATATAGATATGATGAGAATACTAGAATAGTAGGGAGAATACTTGATATAGATGTGAGAATACTTGATATAATGTGAAAACTAGAATAGTATGTGAGAATATAGATTTTATGTGAAATACAGATATAGTAGGGGAGAATACAGATAAGATGAGAATACTATAATAGTATGTGAGAATACTAGATATAGTATTGAGAATACTGATATAGTAGGGAGAATATTAGTAATATTGAGAATACTAGATATAGTATTCTAAATTCGAAGCCCAGATGTTTCTCTGAACTTAAAAAGGAATAGCGCGAGTGGTGATGAATTCAATACCGCATTTCATGTATTTATTTATATACCTTATTTTTTTTGCATATGTATGCATGTATGTATAGAGGTTTCGAATAGATTTTGCACGAGGTATTTTACTGTATGTGTCTACACATGAATGCATTTATGAATGTACACATTTTATGTAGGGAGGTGAGTATGCATGTATGCATGAAAACATAGGTTTTTTGTCTAAATGAATAAATGTACTACATTTTTTGTGTATGAAAATGTGAATATGTATGTTTGTATATGTATTTTTAAATATGTATGTTTGTATGTATGTGGGAAATGTATTTTTTGGTGTATTTTAAATATGTATGTTTAAATGTACTTTTGTAATATGCATAAAAAACCCACACATACATATCAAAGATATATATTGTATGCATGTGAACATACATAGGGCATGTGAACATGTGTATTTGATGCATTTGTTATACATGCGTCTATATATTTCTTGTGTGTTTTACTACCTAATTGTACTTCCCTAAGGGTTGCAGGGGTCGATTCAAACTCCGGCCCCGATTCTTCACTGGTCTCTATTTCCCCTTCTTGTTCCATGATCTTTTTAATCCTTTTTTAATCTAGTATGGATTCTGTTCCCCTACTCACTTCCCAGACTATTCCACTTCCTGGCAACTCTGTGACTGAAAAAAACTTCCTAACATCCCGGGTTATCTGAATTTTATCTTTCAGCTGAACCTTGTTGCTGTGTCCCATCTCTTGAACACTGTCTCCACCTTTTGATTCCTTCAATATTTTTTATGTCGTTATCATGTCCTCCCCATCTCCTGTCCTGGGCGTCAGGTCATTTTAATTAGCCTCTTCCCCCGTAGGACATGCCTTTTGCTCCTGGACTAGTCTTGTTACAAATCTTCCATTGCTTTTGTGTTCTTACGTGCTTTGATGTGGGGTTCTAAACTGGTGCTGCATACTCCAATATGGCCAACGTACACGGTGTGAGGTCCTGAATGATTTTATTACGATGTCGGGAAAGCTGTTCTTTGGTTTGTAGGCGCCCCAAAGCTGCAGCAGTTATTTGGTTTTGTGTGTGTGTGTGTATTTTTTTGTGTGTGTGTGTGTGTGTGTGTGTGTGTGTGTGTGTGTGTGTGTATTTTGTGTGTGTGGAAGTATAACCAGTTACAATCACTTTTTTTTGATAATTCTTATGAATCTCTATTTGGGGTTGAAATGTCTGAAAAATCTGTTTTTTTAAAATTTGTTCCCCCTTCATAATTGAAAGCAATAGATCAATAATGTAAAAAAAATTTAAAAGTCTTAACACTTAATTCCCGTGATATAAATTTAAGATATATCCTTGAAAAACGGGGCCCCATAAAAATTAACGTAATATAGGTTTTATTTTTTTAAAGGGTTTTTTTTATTTTTTTTCCAGCTAGATACTTGAAAATAGTGATAGTCAAGAAAAACAGGTTTTACTGCCAAAATATTTGTTTAAAAATTTTCAATTTTAAAGGGGACTAAATCAAATAAAAGAAACAACTAATGAGGAGTTTCTCGTTATCACATGGGAAGAAAATCTGGGAAAGTGTTACGTAAATTGCACATAGTACAATGGTTGTCCATGGATACAGTACACCAACGTTTGTGAAAATTTGAAACGACTGAAAAAGGTTTTTTTGAGTTATTTTTTTTAAAAGGGCCCGGGGCCGCCCAAGGAAGGGTGGCCCAAAAAAAAAAACTTTCTCATCATTCCCCCATTACTGCCCAGACGCATGCTTCCCTACAGTTAAAAAATGCAATATTAACACCCCCTCCTTCAGGGGCCCGGCACTGTACCCCCCATCTCCAGGACTCAAGCCCGGCCTTCGGTTTAAACCCCTTCATAAATGTTACCTTTTCACCCAACAGCACGTCAAGTCCAAAAATTTGTCCCTTTTGCTCCTATCTAACCCCTGCAAGTTCGGGGTCCTACCCCCACACAAAACCCCCCTACAGATTTTTAAAACTCTGGAAGTCATTTTATTTTGTTCCCAAACCCCTGTAAAGTCCCAAAAAACTCAATAACCCCTCCTCAGCCCTCTGGATAATTGTTTTTGGGGAACCACACCCCTTCTAATCTCCAAACTACGGATTCTCTTTCTCTGTCTGCCCTCAGACATGACATCTCTTCTGCCCCAGCCTTCCTTGTTAAAAAGTCGCCACCCCTGCTTCACACCCATACAAGAGGTTAGATAACATTTCTACATTCCCCCCCCTTTGTTTCATGGATAAAGTTTTTTTCCCAGACCCTAAATGCCCCAAATGCAGAATAAAATGCAGAAAATGAATTGAAATACATGTGCAAGAAGAACAAATGGTGGGGCAAACAGTGATATGCATCCTTGCTTGAGCACTGTAGATAAATTGCAAGGTGCAAACAACTGTGCAAAAAGTGCACAGAGCGGGAGTACTGACTGAATAATTAAAAGTGAATTATTCGAAGGTTCGCTTCAGCAAGGATTATCAAGTACTGAAGGAAATTTAAAAGGCAAGACACTAGGAAATGTTAGACAAATTAGTGTTTACTTCCCTTTTGGTTTAAGAGGCTGTGTAACAATATACAAATATTGAAACTGAAAAAAGAACGGTGCTAGGACGTCGTTTGATTAACGGGATGACATGCTTTTATGGCTTTTGGGGGCAGAGATCTGGTATCAGACTAGAGGGATGGGAACAGCAGGGGAGAAACAAATGTTGTCTGCAGAACGAGATTGAGTGGGGGAACAAAGCCAGTGCTGCATGTTTAAAGTGGTTTTCTGCACGCTTGGCCACGGTTTCACCCTCTTGCATTACGAAGAAAAATTTGAGCATGGGAGAGAAACAGAACACAATAATGTGGAAAAAAAAAATGAAGTCAAACACACGGAAATGAAGGACACAATGTGCCCCAAAAGAAAATTAATAAAAAAAACAAATAATTAATAAAAAATGAGTCAATAAAGTCAACTAGCTTCCGTAGCTTGAAAAAGGCGTAGAGACGCACTGGAGCGAGGACTGAGGTGCTGCAGGGTTTGGGGATGAACTGCCCCTGGGCCCCGAACGTGCCTTGCCCCAAAGTACAAATTTTGAGGAAAAAAGGGCAAAATTCTGCTTTTTCCTGGTAGGCTGTCATGATTAGTTTAGAACGCTGGGAAGTAGATGGCGTCGATGGATGCAGATGAAGCTGGAAAATTGGGCCCCCCGCACCCCTTAGACGTGGCCCCCCCTCTGCCGCTGGGAAAACAGCTGTCACTACTGTTTTTAAATTGGCTTTTTTCTGGGATTTTGAGGAATTGACTAGCACCGTTTATTGGAGAGTCACGTTAGGGAGATTAGGGCCCCCAGAGCCAGCCCGGGGGGAGGGTGATGACGGGTCAGCTAGGTGCGAAGTGAGACGTTGTGCCCTCAGGTCTACCTCTGTGCCCGACAGTGGGGGGAAAAAAATAACAAGACCTACACCAGAAACCCTTTGTTTGGGAAATGGTGAAACAGACCATGTCTAAACACTGATGTCAGATTCTTAATTTAAAACTTAGAGATACCTGCCATCCTCTGCACTCTAAAAAGGGTTTCTTACCCCATTAGACAAGTGCGGGGTGTGTCCCCGGTGTAGATGTAATTCCTTCCCCCCTCTCTTTTAAAAAACCTAGAATGCTTTCAAAAATATATGTAACAAGATTACGTTGTTTTGTAGAGTGTGATATGTCAGGTAGTGCCCCAAATCCCCCGATTAGTGAAAAAGAGAATTTTTCTTGTCGGAACAACACCCCC
>WNWK01044783.1:0-14966 GCA_009830355.1 Cherax destructor | reverse complement strand
GATATCTTTATTATGCACCCCATACCCATCCTGTGGGGGGGAGTCAAAAAATTCAGGGGAAAAAAGGGGTCCAGGGACGGGACCTCAAAGTTTGATACCCGAGCAAGTTACAAAGGTAATGAATTTCACTAGGTTACGGTTTTGAAATTTGAAAAATAAAATAAACAAGAAAAAAAATTTAACCTTTACTTTTCTGAAAAACATTGGGTTGCAATCATAAAAAATTAATTAAAGACAAATCTATTCCAGTCTCACACAAGTCTAAACCCCCTGTCAATTTGGTTCAGGAAAAACAAGAGCACAAACGATGCTTTTCGCACATTTTGGGTTTTTAAAATATATACAGCATTTGGGAAAAAAAAACCCCCCTGGGAATCTTCATTGATCCCCCAAAGTTTTTGAACAGTCGACCATGATTTACTGCTCACAAAATTAGCACACTATAAAAAGGGGGCCCCCCCCAAACTACCAAAAATCCCCCCACCAACAGAAGCCAATACTTTACACAAAGGGAAACGAACCTTCCACACAACCAATTCCCCAGTGGGGCCCCTAAAGGAAGTGTCCGGGGCCACCTATTCCTCATTTACATAAATGACCTCCCGAATGCATCACAACTACTAAAACCCTTTTTTTATTTGCAGATGACCCATATGTCTTCTTTCCCAAACCAGTTTTACTGGCCAACACTTTTAAATTTTCCGAATTACAGAAAATATAAAAGGGGTGAGACTAAAAAAACCCCCTCAATACTGACAAGACCTATTTCCCATACATTTTTGGGAAAACAAAGCCAAAAAATTTTCCCTTTAACATAACATTAATTGGTACCCCATCACAAGACCCCGGAGGAAAATTCCTGGAACCCCCTTTGACAAGTACCCTTTAAAATTTCCCAAAAAAACATATAACAAATTTCCAAGAAAATCTCGAAGACAGTAGGCATATTATAAAAAGATACGCTATTATTTTCCCCAATCAGCTCTCCTTGCACTATATCATTCACTTATCTACCCGTATCTCACCTATGGAATCTTTCATGGGGACCCAAAACGTTAAATCACCAGACCACTCATAACACAAAAAAAAAGGGGCCGTCAGAATGATAAAAAATTTCCCCCCTCTAGACAGCAAATCCACCAATATTCAAAAGTCTCAAACTACTCCCCGTAAAGAACCCCCCATACTTACTTTTGTGCCTCTACAATATAAAATTTTTTCACTCTAATAAAAAAACCCTCTGCTCAAAACTCTCCCCACCAACTTTAATGGGGCCCATGACCACAACACACGACACAGATCATTTTTTTTATCCCCCCTGTTCATATCAACCATGTAAAAATTTATGCACATAAAGGGCCCCAGAATCTGGAATTCATTCCCCGTAAATTTTAAAAAGATAATCTTGTCTGAAAATAAATTTTTAAGCTCAACCCCAAAAACCACCTACTCTCCCAAACCTAAATGATCATGCTAAAAACTACTTTAAAAAATGCTCATTTTTTTTTTTCCATACAATAATCTTTTTTAAAAATATGTTACTATTATGTTCCCCCTCATATTATGTTAATGTCAAAAATGCTCAAGTTATTTTCCTTAAGATAATTCAATTCCATATTATCATTCAAGAATCTTAACACCTGTAAAATCTAAGATCTAAATCATTATATAAAAATTTTTAAAAAGAAAAATTTTTCATATTGTAATTTTGAAAAAAATTTTTTTAAATAGAATAAACTCAATAAATTTTTCTAATATTAATTTAAATTTTTTAAAGGGCTAGAAAAGGCCCCTAACCATGGTGTCAGTGGCCCCTTCCACTCAATTTACATTGTTTTTCCCCCCTACCCATGTAACCTGCAATGAAAATATACATAACACATACACATACACATATATACATACACACACACACAAAGTGCAATGCTTTATTTCGGGGGGCAAAGCGGGGGATTTTCCAGAATGGTCTAATATCCACGGGGGTAAAATAAACATATTTTTAACATTTTGGGGGGGAATTTTAAATTTTCCCCCCCCCCAATCCCTGAACAACAAAAAAAGAAAAGGCTTCACGTAGTATAGTTTTCCCCCCCCGATAAATTTCAGTGTTTTCTATGATGGTTGGAAGTTCAGAAAACGGAGACTTGAGGGGAACCCTTAAAACACAAACGCCTCAGAATATTGGAAAACAGCCCAAACAACTTTTTTTCTGAACGACACAAACATAAGATACTTAAACCCCGGAAAACGACGACAGTGACTTTTATACTCTTTTAAAAAAATAAAAAAAAAATAATAATAATAATAATAATAAAAAATAATAATAATAATAACAAAAAAATAATAATAATAATAATAATAACAATAATAATAATAATAAAACGTAACCTTTATGTAACAGTCATTTATATTCTTTTTAATAAATAATAATAATAATAATAATAATAATAATAATAATAATGGTTTAAAAAAATGAGGGCGATCCCCCACCCAGCCCTTCTAGGGCAGGGGGAGGTGCCCAAAGGGTGGAGCTTGCTACCATCTGGGCTCAAAGCCTGCCCTTCCCCTCAGCCCCTTTTGGGGGGGGGGAAAGGGGGCAGACCAAGAGGCCTAGATCATCTACCACCTGCCCGTGCTGGTGGCGAATGTGGCTGGGCCGGGGGCCAGTTGGTCCCCCCGCTGAGGGGGCCCCCCCCATGGGAGAAAGGTCTCGTCCCCCGCCAGGGAGGCCCGGGGGCCGGGGGCCATCTGGGAAAAACCCGGGGGGGGAGAATTCCCCTGAATAACACCCCCCCTTTTCCCCCCAAATATACATAACTGGGCATTTATGAACTGATGACCTAGTAAACATAATATATGAGTTATAATTTTATTATTTTTTTTAAGCGTCAAGTTCACGTACAAAATAGTAAGACGGGGGAAAAACCCAAATACATCATGGAATCTAGTGTTTGGACGCAGGTGAAGCAGTGTTTGTGACCCGGGGAAAAGTGTTTTGGGGGGGAGGTGAAAACAGTGTTTGTGACGTAGGGGCAGGGGACGTAGGGGAAAAAGTGTTTGTCCAAGGGGAAGGGAGTGTTTGGCAGGTGAAGCAGGTTTTGACGCAGGGGAAGCGTGCGGACGGGGAAGCAGGTTTGTGAAAAGGTAAACGGTGTTTGTGACGCAGGTAAGCAGTGTTTGTGACGCAGGGGGAAAGTGTTTGTGACTAGGTAAAAGCAGTTTTTGTGACTGGGGGCCCGGGTTTTTGACGTGGGGGCCAGTGTTTGGACGCAGGGAAGCAGGGAGCGGGGGAAAACAGTGTTTGTGACGTAGGTGAAGCAGTGTTTGTGACGCAGGTGAAGCAGTGTTTGTAACCTAGGTGAACCAGGGGTTTTGCCCAGGTGAAGCAGTTTTTGTGAAAAGGTGAAGCAGTGTTTGTGACGAAATTGGCGGTTTTTGTACGCGGTGAAGCAGTTTTTGGGATGGGGGCAGTGTTTGTATTTGGGGGAAAAGTGTTTGGACGAGGTGAAGCAGTGTTTGTGACCAAGTTATGCATTTTTTTGGAACGTAGGTAAGCGTGGGACAGGTAAAACAGTTTTGAAAAACGGTAAAAGCAGTTTTGGGGTTTAAAAAAGGTAAAAGCAGTTTTGTAACGGGTGAACCCAAGGTGTTTGGACTGGTAAAAGCATTTTTTTGGACCCCGGGTGAAGCAGTTTTGGCGTAGGGGAACGTGTTTTGACTAAGGTAAAAGCGGAATTGTGACGCAGGTAAAAGCAGTTTTGTAAACACAGGGGGCCCAGTGTTTGTAGAAAGGTGAATCAGTGTTTGTGACGGGGGGTGAAGCAGTTTTTGGGTGACGCAGGTGAAGCAGTTTTTGTGACGTGGTGAAGCAGTGTTTGTGACGTAGGTGAAGCAGTGTTTGTGACGTTGGTGAAGCAGTGTTTGTGACGCAGGTGAAGCAGTTTGTGACGAAAGGTGAAGCAGTTTTTTGGACCAGGTGAAGCAGTTTTTGTGACTAGGTGAAGCAGTGTTGTGACAAAAAGGTAAAAGCAGTTTTTGGGGCGTAGGTAAAACGTGTTTGGGGCCCGCGGGTTGGCAGTTTTTGTGACGCAGGTGATACAGTTTTGTCCCGGAGGTAAACAGTTTTGTGACCGGGTGAAGCAGTTTTTTAAAGAAAAGGTGAAGCAGTTTTGTGACGAAAGGTGAAAAAAAGTTTTTGACGGGGGGTAAAACAGTTTTTTTGTGACTAAGTGAAGCAGTTTTAAACCCCAGGTAAGCAGTCTTATGACTTTAAGGTGAAGCAGTGTTTGTGACGCAGGTAAAGCAGTGTTTGTTCGTAGGTGAAGCAGTTTTTGGGCCCAAGGTGAAGCAGTGTTTGTGAAGCAGGTGAAGCAGTTTTTGGGACGCAGGTAAGCAGTTTTGTAACGCAGGTAAAGGGAGTTTTGTGACGCAGGTAAAAGCAGTTTTTTAAAGAAAAGGTGAAATAGTTTTTGTGACGTAGGTAAAAGCAGTTTTTGGACGAAAAGTAAAGGCAATTTTTTGGGAACGAAAGGTAAAAGCAATCTTAGGGCTTGGGAAAGGGGCAGTGTTTGTGCCCGCAGGTGAAGCAGTGTTTGTGACGTAGGTGAAGCAGTGTTTGTGACGCAGGTGAAGCAGTGTTTGTAAACAGGTGAAGCAGTGTTTGTGACGCAGGTGAAGCAGTGTTTGTAACCGGGGAAACAGTTTTTGTCCCGCAGGTGAAGCAGTGTTTTGACGAAAATTAAAACAGTGTTTGAACGGGTAAACGTTTTTGTAACGCAGGTAAAAGCAGTTTTTGGACGAAAGGTAAAAGTAAGAAATTTTGCCCAAAAGGTGAACAGTTTTTGTGACGTAGGTAAAAGTAGCTTTTGTGACGAAAGGTGAAGCAGTGTTTGTGCCCAAGGTGATGCAGGTTTATGACCCAGATAAGCAGTGTTTTTTTGACGCGGATAAAACAGGGTTTGGGGGGGAAAGATGGCAACGTTTTTAACTTCACTGCTGACTTTATGTGACGGGTTTAACTGTATTGAAAAAGACAGAGGGGGGGAGGAGGGGGGGAGAGAGGGAGGGAGGGAGGGAAAGAGAGGGGGGGGGTAGAGGTGCGTCACAACACAAGTGAGGGACGGGTGAACCTCACATCTCGGCTCTCTTAGGGGCACTCAGACAGGCTGGCAGGCTGGTAGGCCGGCAGGCGGGGAGGCCGGGAGGCGGGGAGGCTGGCAGGCTGGCAGGCCGGGTGGCTGGGAGGCTGGCAGGCCGGGAGGCTGGCAGGCCGGGAGGCTGGCAGGCTGGCAGGCCGGGGAGGCTGGCGGGCCGGGAGGCGGGCCCGGGCCCAAACAGGCGGGGAAGCAAGCCGGGAGGCTGGCAGGCGGGGAGCAGGCCGGGAGGCTGGCAGGTTGGGAGGCTGGCAGGCCGGGAGGCTGGCAGGCTGGCAGGCCGGGGGCTGGGGCCGGGAGGCGGGCCCGGGCCAGCAGGCTGGGTAGCAGGGGGGAGGCTGGCAGGCTGGGGGCGGCCCGGGAGGCTGGCAGGTTGGGAGGCTGGCAGGCCGGGAGGCTGGCAGGCTGGCAGGCCGGGAGGCTGGCAGGCCGGAAGGCTGGCAGGGGGAGGCTGGGCGGGCCAAACAGGCTGGGTAGCAGGCCGGGAGGCTGGCAGGGGGGTAGCGGCCGGGAGGCTGGCAGGTTGGGAGGCTGGAGGCCGGGAGGCTGGCAGGCTGGGTGGGGCAGGCCGGGAGGCTGGCAGGCTGGTAGCGGCCGGGAGGCTGGCAGGCCGGGGGCTGGCAGGCTGGGTAGCAGGCCAGGCTGGCAGGCTGGGAGCGGGCCCGGGGGGTTGGCAGGCTGGGAGCAGGCCGGGAGGCTGGCAGGCTGGGTAGCAGGCCGGGAGGCTGGCAGGGGGGTGGGAAAAGGGGGAGGCTGGCAGGCTGGGTAGCAGCCCGGGAGGCTGGCAGGCTGGGTAGCGGGCCCGGAGGCTGGCAGGCTGGGTAGCAGGCCGGAGGCTGGCAGGCTGGGTAGCAGGCCGGGAGGCTGGCAGGCTGGGTAGCGGGCCCGGGGAGGCTGGCAGGCTGGGTAGCAGGCCGGGAGGCTGGGAGGCTGGGAGGCTGGCAGGCTGGCAACCCGGCAGGCTGGCAGGCCGGGAGGCTGGGAGGCTGGAGGGCCGGGAGGCTGGCAGGCCGGAGGCTGTGAGGCTGGCAGGCTGGCAGGCCGGGAGGCTGGGAGGCTGGAGGGCCGGGAGGCTGGCAGGCCGGGAGGCTGGCAGGCTGGCAGGCTGGGTAGCAGGCCGGGAGGCGGGGCGGGTTTGGGGAGCAGGCCGGGAGGCTGGCAGGCTGGGTAGCAGGCCGGGAGGCTGGCAGGCGGGGAGCAGGCCGGGGAGGCTGGCAGGCTGGGTAGCGGGCCCGGAGGCTGGCAGGCTATGTAGCAGGCCGGGAGGCTGGCAGGCTGGGTAGCAGGCCGGGAGGCTGGCAGGCTGGGTAGCGGGCCCGGGGAGGCTGGCAGGCTGGGAGCAGGCCGGGAGGCTGGCAGGCTGGGTAGCAGGCCGGGAGGCTGGCAGGCTGGGAGCAGGCCGGGAGGCTGGCAGGCTGGAGCAGGCCGGGAGGCTGGCAGGGGGGTAGCAGGCCGGGAGGCTGGGAGGCTGGCAGGCTGGCAACCCGGGGCAGGCTGGCAGGCCGGGAGGCTGGGAGGCTGGAGGGCGGGAGGCTGGCAGGCCGGGAGGCTGGGAGGCTGGCAGGCCGGCAGGCTGGCAACCCGGCAGGCTGGCAGGCCGGGAGGCTGGGAGGCTGGAGGGCGGGAGGCTGGCAGGCCGGGAGGCTGGCAGGCTGGCAGGCTGGGTAGAAGGCCGGAGGCTGGGTAGCAGGCCGGGTCTGGCAGGCTGGGTAGCGGGCCCGGGGAGGTTGGATGGCTGGGTGGCAGACAGGCTGGGTGGCAGGCTGGATGGCAGGCCGGGAGGCTGGATGGCAGGTTGGGAGACTGGGAAACGGGCCCGGGGAGACTAGCAGGCTGGATGGCAGGGTGGGAGGCTGGATGGCAGGGTGGGAGGCTGGATGGCAGGGTGGGAGGCTGGATGGCAGGGTGGGAGGCGGGATAGCAGGTGGGAGGCTGGATGGCAGGTGGGAGGCTGAACACAGTGAACACAGAAGAACACAAGGGAACACAGTGGAACACAGCAGAACACAGTGGAACACAGCTGAAAACAGTATAACATAATGGAACACAGTAGAACATAGTGGAACACAGGGGAACATAATGGAAACATTAGAACACAGTGAAAAAAGTGAACATAATGGAATGCAGAGAAACACAGGGAATACAGCAGAAAACAGTGGAATATAGTAGAACACAGAAAACACAGTGGAACATAATGAAACACAGAGAACACAGTGGAACACAGCAGAACACAGGAACATAGGGGAAACCCCGGTGGAAATAGAAACACAGGAACACAGGGGAACACAGTAGAACACAGGGAAAGGTGAACACAGGGAACACAGTACAACACAGTGGAAAAGAGTATAACACAGTGAAACACAGAAACACAGGAACACAGCAGAATATAGAGAACACGGGAACACAGTAAAATACAATAGAACATAGTAGAACAAAAATACACAGTGGAACCAGCAGAAAACAGAGAACACAGTGAAACTTAGTAGAACGGGAAAACACAGCAGAACACAGTGGAACATGTAGAACACAGTGAAACAGCAAAACAGTAGAACAGAGAGAAATACGGGAAACACAGTGCAAAAAATAGAAACATGGAACATAGGGGAACAAAATGAAAACAGGAAACCAGAACACAGGAACACAGAAACACAGGAACAGGGAAAACAGTGGAACACAAACACGGGAACATGGGGAAAAAGAAACACAGGGAACACAGAACAGTGGAAAATAGAGAAAAATAGGGGCACATTGAACACAGGAACACACTGGAACACACTGGAACACAGTGGAACACATTGAAACAGTGGACCCAGAAAACAGTAGAACACAGTGGAACATAGAAACACAGTAGAACACATGAATACACTAGAACACAGTGAAAGACAGTAGAACACAGGGGAAGACAGTAGAACACAGTGGAAAACATCAGAACACAAGGGAACATAGTAGAACCGAGAGCACAGAAGAATACAGAAACAGAGAACGCAGTAGAAAAGTAGAACACGGGGAACATAGAAAAAAAAAGAACACAGGGAACACAGTTGGACACGGGAAAACATAGTAGAACACAGTGAAAAAAGTAGAACACAGCAGAACACAATGGAACATAGTAGAAACAGTAGAACACAGTGGACACAGAAACACAGTGGAACACAATAGAAGACAGAGAACACAGTGGAACATAATAAAACACAGGGGAAACAGAAACACAGAAGAAGAAGGGAAACAAAGTAGAACACAGGAACACAGTGGAACATAATGAAACACAGTGGAACAAAAAGAACACACTAGAAGACAGTAGAACACATGGAACTCAGTGGAAACAGAACAAATGGAACCAGAAACACAGGGAAGACAGTGGAAACAGTAGAACACAGGGAACACAGTAGAACACAGAAAAACACAGGAACACAGTAAACCGTGGAACACAGTAGAACACATGGAAATAAAAACACAGGGAACGCAGTAGAACACAGTAGAACACAGGGAACACAGTAGAACATACTAGAAGACAGAGAACACAGTGGAACCAGTGGAACACAGTGAACACAATGGAACTCAGTAGAACACAGGGGAAGACAGTAGAAACAGTGGAACACGGGAACACAGGAACACAGTATAACACAGTGCAAACAGTAGAACAAGGAAAAAAGAAAACAGTGGAACAGAGAAACACTGTAGAAGACAGTAGAACACAGGGAACTCAGTGAACACAGTAGAAACAATGGAACTCAGTAGAACACAGGGGAAGACAGTAGAACACAGGGGAACACAGTAGAAACATGAACACAGTAGATCACAGAAAAACAAGAAAAAGTGTAAGATAATAAACACAGAACACAGGGAAACAGAGAACACAATGGAACACAGTGGAACAAAAGAAGCACAGTGGAACACAGTATAACACAGTGAATATAGTAGAACACAGTGGAACACAGTAGAACACAGGGAACAAGAAAGAAGAAACAGAGAACACAATGGAACTCAGTAGAACACAGGAAACACAGTAGAAAAAGAAAACAGTGGAACACAGTAGAACACAGTAAAACACGGGGAACACAGAAACACAGGGAAACAGGGAAGATAATAAACACAGAACACAATGGAAATAATGAAGCACAGTGGAACACAGTATAACACAGTGAACATAGTAAACACAGGGAACACAGTGGAACAATAAGCACAGGAACACAGATAACACAGTGGAACATAGAGAACACAGTGGAACACAGAAACACAGTGGAACACAGAAACACAGGGGAACACAGAAACACAGGGAATATAATGAAAACAGTAGAACTCAGGAAACAGAAAACACAGGGGAACCCAGTATAACACAGAGAATACAGTGGAACACTGAGAACACAGAGAACACTGGAACACAGAAACACAGGGAACAAGAAACAGTGGAACACAGAAACACAGGGGGAACAGTATACCACAGTGGAACACAGTAAAACACAGGAAACAGTATAACACAGGGGAACACAGAGAACAAAGGGAACACAGGGGAACACAGTGGAACATAATGAAACCAGGGAACACAGTAGAACCCCTAGAAGACAGAAAACGGGGAACTCAGTGGAACAAAAAGAACAAAGTGGAACACAGTGGAACATAATGAAACACAGGGAACAAGTAGAACACACTAGAAGACAGTAAACACAGTGGAACACAGTGGAACATAATAAAACACAGGGAACACAGTAGAACACAGAGAAGCGGGAAAACATGGAACATAATGAAACACAGGGGAAAGAGAACACAGTAGAAGACAGTAGAACACAGGGAACTCAGTGGAACACAGAAACACAATGGAACCGAGAACACAGGAAGACAGAAACAGGGGAAGACAGTAGAACACAGGGGAACACAGTGACCAAAAACACGGGAAACACAGAGAACACAGTGTAAGATAATGAAACACAGAACACAGTGGAACACAGTAGAACACAATGGAACACAGGGAACATAATGAAGACAGTGGAACACAGTAAAACAGTGTAATATAGTAGAACACAGTGGCACAGTAGAAAAAGTGGAAACGTAGAAGACAAAAAAATAGAAACAATGGAACTCAGAAACACAGGGAACACATGAACAGGGGGAACACGGGGAACACATGGAACACAGTAGAAACAGTAAAACACAGGGAACACAGAAAACAGGGAACACAGGAAGATAATGAAAAAAGAACACAAGGGAACACAGTGGAAATAATGAAGACAGTGGAACATAATGAAGCACAGTGGAACACAGATAACACAGTGGAACATAGAGAACACAGCGGAACACAGATAACACAGTGGAACATATGAAGCACAGGGAAACAGTATAACACAGGGAAATAGAGAACACAGGGGAACACAGAAGAACACAGGGAACACAGAGAACACAGGGAAAAAGAGAACAAAGTGGAATATAATGAAACACAGTAGAACTCAGTGAAACAGTATAACACAGGGAACATAGAAACACAGAGGAACACAGTAGAACACAGGGGAACACAGTATAAACAGTAGAATACAGGGGAACAAGAAACACAGTAGAATATAGTGGAACACAGTGGAACAAGAACACGGAACACAGTAGAACACGGGAAACAGGGAAACAGTGGAACACAGTAGAACACAGGGGACACGGGAACACGGTGGAAACAGATAACACAGGGAACACAGTATAACACGGGGAACACAGGGAACGCATTAGAAAACAGAGAACACAGGGGAACACAGTAGAACATAGGGGAACACAGGGAAACAGTATAAACAGACGAACACAGAGGAACACAGAAACATAGGGAACACAGAAAACAGGGAACACAGTAGAACACAAACACAGGGGAACACAGTAGAACACAGGGAAATAGTAGAACACAGTGGAACACAGTAGAAAACATTTAACACAGTAGAACACAGAAACACAGTTTAACAGTTGCATTGAGGATCATAGGAAACATGGCAGACCAGAACCGTAGAGTTCACACACTCACCTGAGTGATACACTCACCTGAGTGATACACTCACCTGAGTGATACAAAACTCACCTGAGTGAACCACCTGAGGAAAAAACCACCTGAGGATCCCACTCCCACCCCTTAGTGGACCAGTAAACCCCTCCGAGTGATAATCACCCACACTAGGAAAAAATTGAACACCACCCACACATGGATAGTGATACACTCCCCCCACACACTAGTGTAAGTACTCAGTGATACATTCACCCCCCTAGTGTACGATAGTGATACACCCATTCACACTAGTGTAAGTACTCAGTGATACACTCACCACACACTAGTGTAAGACTCATGATAACTCACCTACACACTAGTGTAAGTACTCAGTGATACATTCACCTACACACTAGTGTAAGTACTCAGTGATACACTCAACTGAGAGATACACTCACCTACACACTAGTGTAAGTACTCAGTGATACACTCACCTACACACTAGTGTAAGTACTCAGTGATACACTCATCTACACACTAGTGTAAGTACTCAGTGATACACTCACCTATACACTAGTGCAAGTACTCAGTGATACACTCACCTACACACTAGTGTAAGTACTCAGTGATACATTCACCTACACACTAGTGTAAGTACTCAGTGATACACACACCTACACACTAGTGTAAGTACTCAGTGATACACTCACCTACACACTAGTGTAAGTACTCAGTGATACACTCACCTACACACTAGTGTAAGTACCAGTGATACACTCACCTACACACTAGTGTAAGTACTCAGTGATACACTCATCTACACACTAGTGTAACTATCATATAGGACAGTGTAGCAGCACACTGCCAGTGTATCCAGTTTTGTTTTCAAAACACAGACATACAGTGTAGTGAAGTCACTAGGTCACGACTCACAGGCCCAGCCACTCACAAACAGTACACTGACAGTCACAAGGTCTCGGCTCCTAGTCCCAGCTACTCACAAACAGTACACTGACAGTCACAAGGTCCCAGCTGACAGGCCCAGCCACTCACAAACAATACACTGACAGTCACAAGGTCCCGACTGACGGGTCCCAGCCACTCACAAACAGTACACTGACAGTCACAAGGTCCCGACTGACAGTCCCAGCCACTCACAAACAGTACACTGACAGTCACAAGGTCCCGGCTGACGTCCCAGCCACTCACAAACATATGACCAAGTTTAATTATATCCAAAATACCCGTGACCCACACAACAGTGTGTTAGATACTCCAGTACCTGCTGGAATGTTACTGTGTAAGACTATCCAGTACCTGCTGGAGTGTTACTGTGTAGGATACTCCAGTACCTGCTGGAATGTTACTGTGTAAGACTATCCAGTACCTGCTGGAGTGTTACTGTGTAGGATACTCCAGTACCTGCTGGAATGTTACTGTGTAAGACTATCCAGTACCTGCTGGAGTGTTACTGTAAGATACTCCAGTACCTGCTGGATTGTTACTGTGTAAGACACTCCAGTACCTGCTGGAGTGTTTCTGTGTAAGTTACTCCAGTACCTGCTGGAATGTTACTGTGTAAGATACTCCAGTACCTGCTGGAATGTTACTGTGTAAGACACTCCAGTACCTGCTGGAGTGTTTCTGTGTAAGTTACTCCAGTACCTGCTGGAATGTTACTGTGTAAGACACTCCAGTACCTGCTGGAGTGTTTCTGTGTAAGTTACTCCAGTACCTGCTGGAATGTTACTGTGTAAGACTATCCAGTACATGCTGGAATGTTACTGTGTAAGACTATCCAGTACATGCTGGAATGTTACTGTGTAAAACTATCCAGTACCTGCTGGAGTGTTACTGTGTAGGATACTCCAGTACCTGCTGGAATGTTACTGTGTAAGCCTATCCAGTACCTGCTGGTGTGTTACTGTGTAGGATACTCCAGTACCCACTGGAAAGTTACTGTGTAAAGTACTCCAGTAACTGCTGGAATGTTATTGTGTAAGACACTCCAGTACCTGCTGGAATGTTACTGTGTAAGATACTCCAGTACCTGCTGGAATGTTACTGTGTAGGATACTCCAGTACCTGCTGGAATGTTACTGTGTAAGACTATCCAGTACCTGCTGGTGTGTTACTGTGTAGGATACTCCAGTACCTGCTGGAATGTTACTGTTTAAGATACTCCAGTACCTGCTGGAATGTTACTGTAAGACTATCCAGTACCTGCTGGTGTGTTACTGTGTAGGATACTCCAGTACCTGCTGGAATGTTTGTAAGCAGCTTATAGTCAGTTCCCTTGTATTTCGGCACTCCTGTGCTGCCATCTGTAGGCCTACCTATGTCAGTGAGACGCCACTCTGAGATGCCCTCACTTCTCAGCCTACTTCATTGAAGCAGGTCCTACCCTAGCTGGCTCCCGGGTCCCCTCACGCTCTGCCTCCGTGTATACCTACACCTTTCGAACAATAAACTCAGTCTAGTCATCGGCCGTATCTCTACACCTACGCTACCATTCTACTGCACTAGACCTGAAAGAAGTAAGCCAAGAACAGTAATTACAGTGGTGACAGCAGTGGTCCACGGCAGTGTAGTGTAGGGGACCATCCGACCAGCCGATCATCCGTGATCATCCAGTTCATCCGCTGGCTTATAGCGTTTTTCGTCGTCTCCAGCGCCTCCTGGGTGCCTGAGTCAGAGCATCGTCCACGATTTTTCCACAAAATCGGAACATAGGGCGTCATCTCCAGCTCTCCAGCCTGAAGCAGTCACGTGTGTGTCCATCTCCTGTTCTACAACTCTCCAGCATTCTCCTACACCCTTCTGCATCCAGCAGCTTCCCTACGCCCTTCCTACAGCTACAAGAGACGCGAGCTCGCCGTCTGTGTTGTTTTCTCCGAGTTCTTCAAGAAGTCATTCCTGGCTTGACCACATGGGAACCCAGCTGGCTTGTCCCCCAAGCCAAGCCAGGCTCCTGCAGTGTTCCCAGCACCTCGTTCCTGCGTCCTACAATCAACACCCTTCCTCCAGCTAGTGCAGTGATTTATTTTTTTGTTATTGCACCAGTATCTCAAAATTTCCCCAGTGAAAACTGTAAAGTAACATCTTAGTAATTGTTGCATACTCTTGCAGTAATTCCTTGCATCCTGCCTAGTTCTGTTTGTGTAGTAATTTCCCCATGTCCATCTGCGTTTCCCAAAGCCACAGTCAGCAGCGCACTCAGACACGTTTACCAGTGTAAACATACCCCCAAACACGCCGACCGCTCACAGCATTTTCTTGTCCTCTTACACTCCTCGTTTTCGCAGAGTTTTCCTGTTCTTCCCAAGCCTTGCACAATATTTTATACACCACTGAAGACCCCAGAGATGTTCACAAGTGCTCATAGTGTGTGTACTGCCGCATCCAGCCACCAGTACACACCTGGAGTTTCAGAATCTGCCTACTTGCGTCTACTCTCCATCTACAATCAAAGTTAAGTAAACAGTGATTTCTCTGGCATTTCCTAAGAATTTGTGACATTATTTAATTGACCTGCACCAATACAGTCATCACTGAAGCCCATACTTTCAGTGAATTGTTCAGTTTCAGTAGCAGTGCACATTTTGTGTAATTTGCCATCTTTCAGCAGTATTGTTGCATTTTGCACTCTCATTTTTGCATTTTAAATTCTAGTGCATTATTCTGCACCTTGCCTCTCAACTAATTATTAATTGTTACTGCTCAAAGTTGTTCATTATGCTACCCATATATATTTTTTTTAGTTGCCAGTAATACCTGTCTGCTATTATTTTGATTGTTGCATCTGCAAGCTAGCCACAAATTGTTGACAACCCTGCACAGTTCTGATGTGTTATTGTGTTCAA
>WNWK01044782.1:0-14966 GCA_009830355.1 Cherax destructor | reverse complement strand
GGGATAAAAGAAGCTAGAGCAACAGCGAGAATAACATCAGTAGCAGTAACAACAGCTGCAGCAGCAACACAACAATTTTAACAGAAACAGTAGAAATGGAATTTTCTAACAGAAGGTGCAGCACCACAAACAGAAGCTCCAGCACTAACAACGAGGCCACAAGAGCATCGCAGTACGAGATTAAAACGATTCTCCAGCCAGGACAATTATTTTAATGCATAAGGAAAGTGGGGCAGCATTGTAAGAAAAAAAGAGACAACGAGGAATCGTAGAGATTAATGGTGGACTTACAACTAGGGATATGCCAAAATATCAGTATCGGTAGCGGCGAGTATCGGTTAAAAAAACAGAAGATACCAGCCGATAATTTCAAAATGTTAATGTTGCAAGTGTGCTTAACAATGTCAACATTAAAACTCTACCTCATGATTGTGAGTTACTCAAACACACCTGCCGCACACACACACACACACACACACACAGACTCCACCAGCCAATCACAGAGCCAGAATCCACCAGCCAATCAAAGAGCCAGATTCCACCAGCCAATCACAGAGCCAGACTCCACCAGCCAATGACAGAACCAGATTCAACCAGCCAATCACAGAGCCAGACTCCACCAGCTAATCACAGAGCCAGAATAGATCAACCAATCACAGAGCCAGACTCCACCTGCCAATCACAGAGCAAGACTCCACCAGCCAATCCCAGAGCCAGACTCCACCAGCAAATCACAGAGCCAGACTCCACCAGCCAATCACAGAGCCAGACTCCACCAGCCTATCACAAAGCAAGACTTCACCAGTCTATCACAGAGCCAGACTCCACCAGCCAATCACAGAGCCAGTCTCCACCAGCCAATCATAGACCCAGACTCCACAAGCAAATCACAGAGCCAGACTCCACCAGCCAATGATAGAACAAGACTCCACCAGCCAATCACAAAGCCAGACTCCACCAGCCAATCACAGAGCCAGAATCCACCATCCAATCACAGAGCCAGACTATTCCAACCAATCACAGAGCCAGACTCCGTAAGCCAATCACAGAGATAGATTCCACTAGCCAATCACAGAGCCAGACTCCAGCAACCAATCGCAGAGCCAGACTCCACCAGCCAATCACAGAGCCAGATTCAATCAGCCAATCACAGAGCCAGACTCCACCAGCTAATCACAGAGCCGGACTTCACAAGCCAATCACTGATCCAGACACCACCAGCCAATCACAGAGCCAGACTCCACCAGCTAATCACAGACCCAGACTCCACCGGCCAATCACAGACCCAGATTCCACCAGCCAATCACAGAGCAAGACTCCACCAACAAATCACAGGGCCAGACTCCACCCGCTAATCACAGAGCCAGACTCCACCAGCCAATCACAGAGCCAAACTCCACCAGCCAATCACAGAGACAGACTCCTCCAGCCAATCACAGAGACAGACTCCACTAGCCAATTACAGAGCAAGATTCCATCAGTCAATCACAGAGCCAGACTACACCAGTTAATCACAGAGCCAGACTCAAGCAACCAATCACAGAGCCAGACTCAAGCAAACAATCACAGAGCCAGAATCCACCGGCCAATCACAGAGCCAGACTCCATCAGAAAATCAGAGAGCCAGACTCCGCTAGCCAATCACAGAGCCAGACTCCACCAGCCAATCACAGAGCTAGATTATACCAACCAATCACAGAGCCAGATTCCGCTAGCCAATCACAGAGCCAGACTCTGCCAGCCAATTACAGAGACAGACTCCACCAGCCAATCACAGAGCCAGACTTAAGCAACCAATCACAGAGCCAGACTCCACCGGCCAATCACAGAGCCAGACTCTATCAGCCAATCACAGAGCCAGACTCCGCTAGCCAATCACAGAGCCAGACTCCGCCAGCCAATCAAAGAGACAGACTCCACCAGCCAATCACAGAGCCAGACTCCAGCAATCAATCGCAGAGCCAGACTAAACCAGCCAATCACAGAGCCAGACTCAACCAGCCAATCTAGGAGCCATACTCCACCAGCCAATCACTGAGCCAGACTCCACCAGCCGATCACTGATCCACACACCACCAGCCAATCACAGAGACAGACTGCACCAGCCAATCACAGAGCCAGACTCCGCCAGCCAATCACAGACCCAAACTCCACTAGCTAATCACAGAGCCAGAATCCACCAGCCAATCACAGAGCCAGACTCCAGCAACCAAACACAGTGCCAGACTCAACCAGCCAATCACAGAGCCAGACTCCGATAGCCAATCACAGTGCCAGACTCCACCAGCCAATCAGAGAGCAAGATTCCACCAGCCAATCGCAGAGGCAGACTCCACCAGCCAATCACAGACCCAGACTCCACCAACCAATCACAGAGCTAGTCTCCGCCAGCCAATCACAGAGCCAGAATCCACCAGCCAATCACAGAGCCAGATTCCACCAGCCAATCGCAGAGGCAGACTGCACCAGCCAATCACAGACCCCGACTCCACCAGCCAATCACAGAGCCAGAATCAACCAGCCAATCACAGAGCCAGACTCCAGCAACCAATTGCAGTGCCAGACTCCACCAGCCAATCGCAGAGCCAACTCCACCAGCCAATCACAGAGCCAGATTCCACCAGCCAATTACTGAGCCAGAATCCACCAGCAAATCACAGAGCCAGAATTCACCAGCCAATCACAGAGCCAGACTCCGCTAGCTAATCACAGTGCCAGACTCCACCAGCCAATCACAGAGCCAGACTCCACCAGCCAATCACAGAGCCAAACTCCGCTAGCCAATCACAGTGCCAGACTCCATCAGCCAATCACAGAGCCAGACTCCGCCAGCCAATCACAGACCCAGAATCCACCAGCCAATCACAGACCCAGACTCCACCAACCAATCACAGACCCAGACTCCGCCAGCCAATCACAGAGCCAGACTCCACCAACCAACCACAGAGCCAAACTCAACCAGCCAATCACAGAGACAGTCTCCACTAGGCAATCACTCAGCCATACTCCACCCGCCAATCACAGAGCTAGACTCCACCAGCCAATCACAGAGCAAGACTCCACCAGCCAATCACAGACACACTCCTCCAGCCAATCACAGAGCCAGACTCCATTAGCCAATCACAGAGCCAGAATCCACCAGCCAATCACAGAGCCAGACTCCAGCAACCAATCGCAGTGCCAGACTCCACCAGCCAATCGCAGAGCCAGACTCTACCAGCCAATCACAGAGCCAGATTCCATCAGCCAATCACAGAGCCAGAATCCACCAGCAAATCACAGAGCCAGAATTCACCAGCCAATCACAGAGCCAGACTCCGCCAGCCAATCAAAGAGCCAGAATCCACCAGCAAATCACAGAGCCAGAATTCACCAGCCAATCACAGAGCCAGAGTCAACCAGCTAATCACAGAGCCAGACTCCACCAGCCGATCACAGATCCAGACACCACCAGCCAATCACAGAGCCAGACTCCACCAGCCAATCACACAGCCAGACTCCACCCGCCAATCACAGAGCCAGATTCCACCCGCCAATCACAGAGCAAGACTCCACCAGCCAATCACAGAGCCAGTCTCCACCAACCAATCACAGAGAGACTCCTTCAGTTAATCACAGAGCCAGATTCCACCAGCTATTCATAGAGCCAGACTCCGCCATCCAATCACAGAGCCAGACTCCACCTGCCAATCACAGAGCCAGACTATACCAGCCAATCACAGAGCAAGACTTTCCCAGCCAATCACAGAGCCAGACACCACCATCTAATCACAGAGCCAGACTCCACCAGCCAATCACACAGCCAGACTCCACCCGCCAATCACACAGCCAGATTCCACCCGCCAATCACAGAGCAAGACTCCACCAGCCAATCACAGAGCCAGTCTCCACCAGCCAATCACAGAGAGACTCCTTCAGTTAATCACAGAGCCAGATTCCACCAGCCATTCATAGAGCCAGACTCCACTATCCAATCACAGAGCCAGACTCCACCTGCCAATCACAGAGCCATACTCCAATATCGAATCACAGAGCCAGACTCAAGCAACTAATCACAGAGCCAGACTCCACCAGCCAATCACAGAGCCAGTCTCTACGTGCCAATCACAGAGCCAGACTCCGCTAGCTAATCACAGAGCCAGACTTCACCTGCCAATTACAGAGCCAGATTCCACCAGCCAATCAAAGAGCCAGACAACACCTGCCAATCACAAAGCCACACTCCACCAGCCAATCACTGATCCTGACACCACCAGCCAATCACAGAGCCAGACTCCACCAGCTAATCACAGAGCGAGACTCCACCGTCCAATCACAGAGCCAGACTCCACCTAACAATCACAGACCCAGACTCCACAATCCAATTACAGAACCAGATTCCACCAAACAACTGTGTCCCCTTGTTGCTGTGTACCATCTTTGTGATTTATATAAACAAATTTATAAATATCTTACATGTTTACATGCATGCATATGTGTATACATACATATATACATGCATGCTCTCAACTTCCAACTGTGTCCCCTTGTTGCTGTGTACCATCTTTGTGATTTATATAAACAAATTTATAAATATCTTACATGTTTACATGCATGCATATGTGTATACATACATATATACATGCATGCTCTCACAAACACACATAAGAGGCATTGAACACAATAAGGGGAGGAGGCTGCATCTGCACAGCGTTATCTCTTAGTGTAGACCTCAAACTGTAAATCGAGATGAGATTTCGTTGGTAGGCAACGTTTTGCTACCGAGGCAACATGGGATAAAAAAAATGCAATTGGTCTAGGACGGTACCGCCCTTAACGCGCTTTAAGAAACTTCATTCTGAATAGAGAGGCTCAGCGCGATGGAATATTTCAGTCTGCAAGTCGAGCTCTCAATGCATTCATTATGAGCATCCCGGGGTATTTTTGGGCCTGGGGTTCCACGAAATCGCTACCAGCTTTCTGGATTCGTTTAGAGCCATTCATGTGTGGTGGACCCGTGACTCGAAACCTTCAAGAGATTCCAGCTTTTTTCTGGGGCTCAAAAGCATTTCCTCTATTCTTCCTGAGCTACGAAGATCGATAAGGTCGTTGAATGGGAGGTTTCTTTCATTTTTAGAGAGAAAAGACACAAGGGAAAGAATTTCTGGATTTAAGCCATCGATAATGATAAGAAGTATATATCCGTAATTTGACAAAAATAAGATTTTTTTTCATAGCCATAATCAGATACTGCAGAAACAATGGCAGGATATAAGCATCATGAGCAATATAAGGATATCAGATGATGGGCACCACTCATCGTAGAATAACAGGTCATGAGCATCACCTAAAATATCTCGCAAAACAAAAATGTCACATAATCAATTGAAACAAGAAAACCAGAAGATCGTAAACTATAGTAAGCCATTAAAACAATAGTAAGCCATTAAAACAATGGCACTGGTGTTTGATATAAGGTGTCCCGTCCAGTGGTGCCGTCTCTAATAAAGGAATAGCAGGAAAGTTACTGCAATAAATCAGCGAATACCTGACTGGAAGGAAATAACGAGTGATGGTAAGTGATGAGGTGTCAGACTGGTCGCTTGTGTCCAGTGGGGTTCCACATGGGATCAGTCGTAGGGCCGGTGCGACAAGATGTTGAGCTCCTGGAACACTGAAGGTGGGAGAGCCTACTGCACTCAGGCGGGCCACGACAGCAGTGATCGTTGGCGGAGCTGTGTTGTGTTGCCTCAGTAAAGTGTAAACATCATCGCGTGATCATCAGGTAATTACCACTTTATAACTCGAATCTACGTAAATGGACACAAGAGCAACTAATGTAACATTTACCACAGCTACGTTTCGTTCACCAGGAGCTTTATCAAGCCAATCATTGACTTGATAAAATTCCTAGAGGGTGATAAATGTCCATTTACCTAATACATTGTGAGTAACTTATTCCATTAATTTCATTCCCTGAATCTGGTTATATTTTAAGCTCTTTCAAAATGTAGTTTAACTTTTTCAAAATGAATCAGCCTTGGGCTGTCTTTCATATTTAGTTGTTTGATCCGTCTTGCTTTGACATCATACAAAGACTAAGTTTTTTTTAGCCGCCTACGAGAACGAAAATACAAATTGAGAGTAAATTGATTTTTTTTATTTGTTATTATTATTTTGTGTGTTGAGAGAGGAATTATCCCGATATTATTTTAAATTGTAGAAGTCGATTTTTTATGGTAGAAATTGCTAATGCTATTAATGTTTTCTGTTCAATTATCGCAGTTACAACTACTTCTACTATTAACATTGCTATTACTGCTGCTATAACTATTTTGCTACTACTACGTTTGCTGCTGCTGCTGCTGCTGTGGCTCATATTCTAGTAGATATTCACTTCCAATTTCTTATCTTCTTTACTTTCGTCTCTCACATCCTTTTAAACTTCTCATTCTTCCCTATTTCTCTTCTTCTTGCTTTGCTACTACTATTTCTGTATCAGAAACTATTGTTTTCCTCCACTGCAAATATACTTTAACATATTAAAGTATAATTTACACAATTTCAAGATGTATTAATTTTTACATTGTACTTTAGCGAAACACCGAGACTGAGTTTGTGTTCTTGTGAGTACAATTAGGTTGCGTTAAATACTCCACACGGGTTTAGCGCTATGAATGAAACAAAAAAGATGTTATCGTTTGTCTTACTAATGTGTCTGTGCCTTTGTGCGTTGGTTTTCTCTGCCATGGGTTTCTTGTTGCAGTTTATTGCATTTTTTTGTGCAGTTTCATTCCTTGTGTTGACGTATGCCAACGGGGAGAAAGGCATACAAGAAAATTAAAAACACAGATGAGTCTCAGGGATTTTATTACATACTTCTTTATCAGAATGGGAAGTAAATATTAGAAAGTAGAGGAGGAAAACATCAGGAGTAGGGATGATTGGACAGGAGAGGTAAGGCTGATTGTACTTAAGAAATGAGAAACACTGCAGCAGGCCTTCTGGCCATACTAGGCAGGTCTTTCTCAAAACCCACCCAGTTGTCTAAGGTTTTCCCAAAGACACTCAAGAATTATAGTTTAAGAGGTGATTACAAATAGGTGAGTACACACACATACCAAGTGCTGGATGGCATACACACAACTGAGGAGGAGGTGAAGAAGTTGCTCAGTGACCTTGATACCTCAAAGGCGATGGGCCCGGACAACATCTCCCCGTGGGTCCTTAGAGAGGGAGCAGAGATGCTGTGTGTGCCACTAACCACAATATTCAACACATCCCTTGAAACTGGGCAGCTACCTGAGGTATGGAAAAAGGCAAATGTAGTTCCCATTTTTAGGAAAGACAGAAAAGAGGCACTAAACTATAGACCAGTGTAACTTACGCGTATAGTGTGCAAAGTCATGGAGAAAATCATCAGGAGAAGAGTGGTGGAGCACCTGGAACGGCACAGGATTATCAACGACAACCAGCACGGATTCATGGAAGGCAAATCTTGTGTCACAAACATTCTGGAGTTCTATGACAAAGTTACAGAGGTAAGACACGAGAGAGAGGGATGGGTTGATTGCATTTTCTTGGACTTCAGGAAGGCCTTCGACACAGTTCCTCATATGTGATTAGTGCAGAAGCTGGAGGATCAGGCGTGTATAACAGGAAGAGCACTGCAATGGATCAGAGAATACCTGACAGGGAGGTAACAACGGGTCATGGTGCGTGTTGAGGTATCACAGTGGGCGCCTGTGACGAGCGGGGTCCCGCAGGGGTCAGTCCTAGGACCAGTGCTATTCTTGGTATATGTGAATGACATGACGGACGGGATAGACTCAGAAGTGTCTCTGTTCGCAGATGATGTGAAATTAATGAGGAGAATTAAATCAGATGAGGATCAGGCAGGACTTCAAAGAGACCTGGACATGCTGGACACCTGGTCCAGCAACTGCCTTCTCGAATTTAATCCCTCCAAATGAAAAGTCATGAAGATCGGGGAAGGGCAAAAAAAGACCGCAGACAGAGTATAGGCTAGGTGGACAAAGACTGCAAACCTCGTTAAAAGAGAAAGACCTTGGGGTACGTATAACACCAAGCACGTCTCCGGAAGCACACATCAACCAGATAACTGCGGCAGCATAAGGGCGACTGGCAAACCTAGATTAGCATTCCGATACCTTAATAAGGAATCGTTCAAGACACTGTACACCGTGTTCGTCAGGCCCATACTAGAGTATGCAGCACCAGTTTGGAACCCATACCTGGTTAAGCACGTCAAGAAATTAGAGAAAGAGCAAAGGTTTGCGACAAGGTTAGTTCCTGAGCTAAGGGGAATGTCCTACGACGAAAGGTTAAAGGAAATCAGCCTGACAACACTGGAGGACAGGAGGGTTAGAGGAGACATGATAATGACATACAAAATACTGCGGGGAATTGACAAGGTAGATAGTGACAGGATGTTCCAGAGAGGGGACACAGGAACAAGGGGGCACAATTGGAAGTTGAAGACTCAGATGAGTCAGAGGGATCTTAGGAAGTATTTCTTCAGCCATAGAGTTGTCAGGAAGTGGAATAGCCTATAAAGTGACGTAGTGGAGGCAGGAACCATACATAGTTTTAAGACGAGGTTTGATAAAGCTCATGGAGCAGGGAGAGAGAGGACTTAGTAGCAATCAGTGAAGAGGCGGGGCCAGGAGCTATGAATCGACCCCTGCAACCACAAATAGGTGAGTACACACACACAACACACACACACACACATACACACACATACACACACACATACACACACACTACACACACTATATACACAAACACACTCTACACACAATACACACACACACACACACTACACACACTACACACACTACACACACACACACACACACACTACACACACACACACTACACACACTACACACACACACATACACATACACACACACTACACACACTACACACACTACACACACACACACACACACACACACACACACACACCATCTGGGCGAGTTTCACCCCCCACTGACGTAATTTTCAGACGAAAGACTCGTTTTAACACGTCACTCTCCCTCATTCAGTACACCAGCATCTAATCCTCCCAGGGACTCGTAGCACGAAATGAGATACTTTGTGTTGAGTGCTGCTGGCCTACTGAGCTCCTCTCTGAGCTCTGTTGACTCCCTCTTTGAGCTCCCTCTCATCTCTACCTGATGAGCTCCAAAAACCAGTTCATCGCCAATTATAGCAATCCTTTGTAAGCTTTATAACCCATTACAATAAATTAAATTAATTTTTATTTCTTTGCATTGTATGCAATGTGTGATTTGCATGTTACAAAATATTGTTAAGAACAAAGAAAGTCACTAACATGCCTGGGCATTTCGGGCAACTCCTGAAGACTGGAAAGTAACCAGATTGGATCCAAGGGAAGGGTAGTTCCTATTCCCAGGACCAAGAGCCATTCACCAGCATGAAGGCCTTTAAGGGCCTTCAACGCTAATCCTCCCACCTCTCATCCTTCCTCCTCCCCATCATATATATATATTTTTTTTTTTTTTTTTTTTCAACAAGTCGGCCGTCTCCCACCGAGGCAGGGTGACCCAAAAAGAAAGAAAATCCCCAAAAAGAAAAAACTTTCATCATCATTCAACACTTTCACCACACTCATACATAATCACTGTCTTTGCAGAGGAGCTCAGATACTACAGCTGAGAAAAGTCCCTCCCAGCTGTCACTATCTCAGACCCCTCCTTTAAAGTGCAGGCATTGTACTTCCCATTTCCAGGACTCAAGTCCAACTAAATCAATTAACTGGTTTCCTGAATCCCTTCACACAATGTTACCCTGCTCACACTCCAACAGATCGTCATGTCCCAAAACCATTCGTCTCCATTCACTCCTATCTAACACGCTCACACATGCTTGCTGGAAGTCCAAGCCCCTCGCCCACAAAACCTCCTTTACCCCTTCCCTCCAACCTTTTCTAGGACGACCCTACCCCGCCTTCCTTCCCTATATATATATATATATATATATATATATATATATATATATATATATATATATATATATATATATAGGAATAGGAGGTGAAAGTTTTTCCTGGGAAGAGGCATGGTTGACAAATAGGCAGTAGAGAGTTTGCATAAATGTGGAGAAATCAGAAAGGGGGCACGTCGCAAGCAGCATTCCAGTAGTCCCCTTTTGTTCATAATTTATATAAACGACATTGATGAGGGAATAAATAGCGACATAAGCAAATTTGCTGATGGCACCAAACTAGGCCGTCCAATTTATTCTAATGAGGACATTTGAATAGACTGATGCAGTGGTCGGAGAAGTGGCAGATGCAGTTTAATATAGACAAATGCAAAGTTCTAAATGTTGGACAGGAAAATAACCAAAATATTACTGATTGCGAAAAGGATTTAGGAGTTCTTGTTAGCAGTAATCTGAAATCAAGACATCAGTGCATAAGTGTTCGCAATAACGTTAACAGAATCCTTGCCTTCATATCAAGAAGTATAAATAATTGAAGTCCTCAGGTTGTTCTTCAGCTCGATATATCTTTGGTTAGGCCACATCTAGATTATGCTGCACAGTTCTGGTCACCGTATTACAAAATGGATATAAATGAACTGGAAAGCGTACAAAGGAGAATGACAAAGTTGATCCCATGTATTAGAAATCTTCCCTACAAGGATAGACTGAGGCCCTGAATTTGCACTCTCTAGAAAGGCGTTGAATTAGGGGAGGGGAATATGAATAAGGTGTATAAATGGAAAACAGGAATAAATACAGGGATATAAATAGCGTGCTAAAAGTATCTAGCCTAGACATGACTTGCAGCAATGGCTTTAAGCTGGAAAATTTCAGATTCAGGAAGGATATAGGAAAGCACTGGTTTGGTAATAGAGTTGTGGATGAGTGGAACAAACTCCCGAATACCGTCATAGAAGCTAAGACTTTGTGTAGTTTTAAAAATTGATTAGATAAATACATGAGTGGGTGTGGGTGGGTGTGAGTTGGACCTGACTAGCTTGTGCTACTAAGTCAGATGCCGTACTCCTTCCTTAAGTGAATGTGACCGGCTTAAGCCAAGGTACGCAGTGCTTTACCGACCGTACCACACTGGTCCAATACCTTGGACCAGTGTGGTACGTCGGTAAAGCACTGCGTACCTTGTCATGAGGTTCGTAGGTTCGAGTCTCCGTCGGCCAGAGATCAGTGTTTATATATATATATATATATATATATATATATATATATATATATATATATATATTATATATATATATATATATATATATATATATATATATATATATATATATATATGTATGTATGTATGTATGTGTGTGTGTGTGTGTGTGTGTCTGTGTGTGTGTGTGTGTGTGTGACCTGGTTCATTCTCTCGTTATGCGTCATATCCTAGCAGTCTCTGATTTTCACATGGATATTCTAGCCAGTTGATCTTACTCTATTTATTTCTTTACTGATTACACACTGGCAGTTAATCACACACCTCAGTTGTTCACTTGCTAAAGTTAATTGATAACATACTGTCTCAGGTAATTCCATATCTAACAGAATTGATTACAGACATGGATCACATACTACTTTCAACTTGTCATATTTTAATTTCAATTTATCACATAATCTCAGTTGATTATAACTCTCAAATAATCACACATCAATATTCAACATCTTCGCAAGCTCAATTTAGAGCCCCTTAGCTCAATATTTACCAATGATGACATGAGTAAGTCAGAGAGACTCAAGGAGAAGTGGCTGAGATTGAACGCTCAATGTGTAGAAGTGAGTGGAACGTATCAATAGAGGGAAGAAGTGTGTGAATGGAAGGCTAGGAAGTAGTAGAATCAAGCACCATTTACGAGCTCAGATGGACAAGTTGAAAATATCTGTGACGTATTGAAGCTTTCACACATACTGAATGCTGATTAAGAGGCGGGGCCAAGGAGAGAGCTTTTCCCAAGCTCATTTGGGCGAGTAAACTGTCAGTTCTACATGCCTTCATTCTCCCCGCCCTTCTTCACCCCTTTCCTGACTCACCCATTCCCTCTGCTGTTCCTTACTTGATTCAAGTAAATCTCTGGGGCATTCTTGCCAGTGCCCTCTGGCGATGCAATGGTCAATTCTCGTACTAACGCGCATGGAGATAGAAACTCAGGAATTGGATCCCAGAAAGGGGTCGAAATATACAAATAAATTAATCTCTTGAGGGTAATACTATTGGAGCACTGAGGCTCATAACCAGTGAGGATACCATAGTTCCTTAGGACGTCATTACAGCACAAGCCCTGAAGGACAAACATCCACCCAGGGCTCCCAGTACCAACAGGGACCTCCCTGACATTGCAGCAGGTGAATAACATTTACCCTTACAGGACGCTGATGTGTATAAAGCTGCTATGTCATTTCCACAGGGCTCAGCAGGAGGTTTCACCGGTTTAAGGCCACAACACTTAAAACAAATGCTCAATCCAGCACTTGGTGAGGTTTCAGAGAGGTTGATATCTGAACTCACCAAATATTCTAATGTGTGCCTGGCTGGCCGTGTCCCAGAGGCCATTACACCCCTTTTCTTTGGTGCCTCACTTTGTGCCCTCCGGAAGAAGGATGAAGGAATCAGGCCCATTGCAGTGGGCAACACCCTTCGGCGCCTAGTCGCCAAGGCTGCAGTACGAATGGTGAGTCAAGATGCTGCCTCATTGTTGAAACCAACTCAGCTCGGTTATGGTGTTCAACAAGGCTGTGAAGCAGCTGCCCATGCAGCACGAGTATACATCAACAACATGTCCAATGAAAAAGCCTTGATCAAATTGGACTTTGCCAATGCTTTCAACTCAGTCAGAAGGGATGCTGCTCTCCAAGCAGTTTCTAGACACTTCCCTTCCCTCTATCCCTTCATAGAATCGTGTTATAGTGTGGCTTCTAAACTATTGTTTGAGGACCATGAAATTGACTCGTGTGAGGGTGTGCAACAGGGGGACCCTCTCGCCCCCTTTCTATTCTGTCTAGACATCAAGGAAGTCACAGAAGCGCTGTCCAGTGAGCTCAATATCTGGTTCTTGGATGATGGCACCCTAGCTGGCACTACAGAATCTCTCCTAGGGGACATCAGGAAAATTAAAGATATGGTAGAGAGCCTGGGCCTATCTTTAAACCCCACCAAATGTGAAATAGTTTCTACCAATCCACAGATGATCCAGAACATTAGGGCTGTTTTACCAGGGGCACGAGCCATTGATCCAGCAAACAGCACTCTCCTTGGTGCTCCTCTTGGGCCCAATGTTATCGATCTGGTCCTGAAAAAAAAAATCTCAGATCTCAGGACGATGGAAGGCAGGATGAAAGACATCGATACTCATGATGTCTGCTACCTACTCACCAGGTGCCTGTCAATCCCAAAACTTACATACTTCCTGAGATGCTCCCCAGCCTTCAGCAGTCCGAAACTCATGGAATATGACTCTCTCCTCAAGACCATGCTAGAGAGTGTATTGAATCTTTCCCTTGAAGATGGACAGTGGTTGCAAGCCTCACTTCCAGGCAGGCTTGGGGGGCTGGGAGTACGCAAATCCTCCCAGATTGCCCTACCAGCTTTCTTATCCTCTTCCATAGCATCAAATGAGCTAATAAAACAAATTCTTCCAGACAACCTCAGTGATTCAGCAGGAATACAGGACACTAGCTACACTACACCAGTGCCATCACTGAATGGGAGACTCTTGCTGCTTGTGAGGGAAAAGTAGTCTAATTATGGGTTAAGGTTGTTAGTCTGCCGGCGGTCATTCACGGGTTCAGCCGGTGCTACCCTCTTGCGGGCCGAATCAGAACCCCCCACCCTTTTCTGGTGGTAGTTACCTTACCTGGTGACAGTGATACTGTGGAGAGACACTACACCTCCACTCTTCTCCTGAACAGCTTTGCTGCTGGCCTGGTCAGCTGGTACAGACGCCAGTTTTGAAGGAGCTAGATATACGTCTCTCTGACTTGGTTTTTGTCTACTCTTCCGCTTCTAAATCTTACGTACCTCGACCAAGTGGCATACGAGAATTCTTAACTACCCAGGATAACCATCCAACATCTCGTCTACATCAGAGACTCAACCTGGGCTTATATTCTCCTACTCTCCATCCTGCCAGAACCACAAAGGCCTATTTCTTTTATATATTTTATTAAAAACTTAAAATTCTTAGTTTATTTCATATCCAAGAGTCTTTATTTGTTTTTATTATTTTTTCCATTATTATTTGTTCAGGTGGAAGGCGTTCCCCTGACAATGGCGACCTTGCCAGGATACGACTCTTGAGGCTACATCTTCCTGATGGTTCTACTGGTTCGTGAGTATAACATTTAAGATTGAAAAGGGTGAGTTCGTATCTTTGAGGTGTCAAGTCATTACTTGTAGTCTTGACTTACAGTTGTTTGGTTCTTGGGTTGGGTTTAGAAGTTTACTCATTATTGTTGGACCTGAGGAACTTCCATAATAACCTCCTGGGTGAACCGTGTTTATTTATCTTAGTGAAGGCTTTTGAGCCCACTAGATTTACTTCCAAGTTGAAAATATTATTTCATTTTCTTTGGGAAGGTTTAGAAAGTGTCGGACGAGGTCCCTCTTTTGAAACAGTCGTTTCAGTTGTTAATTTAAGATCAACTTGTTTGGTTTGTATTATATTTTCTTACTATGGATTCGTTAGATTTCTGGTTAAGGGCTGGAAAAGACATGGGATTTACAGGCCAGTCTCTCGATAGTTATATTACTGCTAAAATGGCTATAGAAGAGAAAAGGAACAGGAAAGACTAGCTCTAGCTAAACAGGAGGAACAGGAAAGACTAACTCTAGCTAAACAGGAGGAACAGGAAAGACTAGCTCGAGAAGAGAAGAGACTAGCTATAGAAGAGAAAAAGGAACAGGAAAGACTAGCTCGATAAGAGAAAAAGGAACAGGAAAGAATAGCTCGGGA
>WNWK01044780.1:0-14968 GCA_009830355.1 Cherax destructor | reverse complement strand
TAGTTTTTGCTGGAATCAGTGCGAATGCTAGTTGCGGGAAATCTGTGGCTAGATCTAGTGCGGGGAATGCAAATTGCGGAATCTATTTGCTGAATCTAGTGTGCTGGGATGCTAGTTGCTGGAATCTAGTTGCTGGAAATCTAGTGTGCTGGAATGCTAGTGTGGGGAATGCTGGTGCTGGAATGCTAGTGTGCTGGATGCTGTTGCTGGAATGCTAGTGTGCTGAAATGCTAGTGTGCTGGAATGCTGAGTTTGCGGGGAATGCTGAGTGTGTGGGATGCTAGTGTGCTGGAGTGCTAGTGTGCTGAATCTAGTGTGCTGGGATGCTAGTGTGCTGGGATGCTAGTGTGCTGGGATGCTAGTGTGCTGGAATGCTAGTGTGCTGGAATGCTAGTGTGCTGGGATGCTAGTGTGCTGGAATGCTAGTGTGCTGGAATGCTAGTGTGCTGGAATGCTAGTGTGCTGGAATGCTAGTGTGCTGGAATGCTAGTGTGCTGGAATACTAGTGTGATGGAATGCTAGTGCTGGAATGCTAGTGTGCTGGAATGCTAGTGTGCTGGAATACTAGTGTGCTGGAATGCTAGTGTGCTGGAATGCTAGTGTGCTGGAATGCTAGTGTGCTGGAATGCTAGTGTGCTGGAATGCTAGTGTGCTGGAATACTAGTGTGCTGGAATGCTAGTGTGCTGGAATGCTAGTGTGCTGGAATGCTAGTGTGCTGGAATGCTAGTGTGCTGGAATGCTAGTGCTGGAATGCTAGTGTGCTGGAATACTAGCATGTTGGAATGCTAGTGTGTTGGAATGCTAGTGTGCTGGAATGCTAGTGTGCTGGAATAATAGTACCTACCGAGTTGTATTTGAGAGAGACGAGACTTAATTCTTGGCAACTGGTTCTGGCCTCCACGGTTTTTTAAACTGTGTATGGCGTTTGCCTCCACCAGATTCTTAAGAAATTAATATTCACCTTATTTATCACTCTAAGACTAAGGACTTATTTCCTATCATCACTGTCTCTTATTTGTATTCTGTTTCCACTCATCCTCTCTCTCTCTCTTCCAAGTGCCTCGCATTTCAGATGGTCTCTACTGAAACCTCTGGGTATCTTGTGTGGATCGTTTCTATTAGCTCTGGAGAAAGAGATTGTACAAAGAGCATTATTATAATCAAAACAAAGTGCTAAACCCACCAGGGTCATACAGCACTGCTGTACAAATGTGAAAGATCTTGAGCTGAAGATTTCCATCCTCCATCCACAAACACAAACACATAGGCCTGGTGGCTAAAGCTCTCGCTTCACGCACGGAGGGCCCGGGTTCAATTCCCGGTGGGGCGAAAATATTTCGAAGTGTTTCCTTATATACACCTACAACAGGCCTAGTGTCTAATCGACATGTGCCTGGGACAAAATGGTAACTAACACACATGATAACGACATATAAAATACTGAAAGGAATCGACAAGGTGGACAGAGACAGAATGTTCCAGAGATGGGACACAACAACATGGGGTCACAGTTGGAAGTTGAAGACTCAGATGAATCACAGGGATATTAGGAAATATTTCTTCAGTCACAGAGTAGTCAGGAAGTGGAATAGTTTGGGAAGTGATGTAGTGGAGGCAGGATCCAGCAATAACAGCTTGGGTGATCAGGCTCTGATCCAACATGAGGCCTGGTCACAGACCGGGCCGCAGGAGCATTGACCCCTGGAACTCTCTCCAGGTAGCTTTAAGAAGAGTATGATAAAGCTCATGGAGCAGGAAGAGTGACCCAGTAGAGGCCAGTGAAGAGACGGGGCCAGGAGCTGTGACTCGACCCCTGCAACCACAACTAGATAACTAGGTTAGTACACACACACACCTTTTTTTTTTTCAACAAGTCGGCCGTCTCCCACCGAGGCAGGGTGACCCAAAAAGAAAGAAAATCCCAAAAAAGAAAATACGTACTTTCATCATCATTTAGCACTTTCACCTCACTCAAAACATAATCACTGTCTTTGCAGAGGCGCTCAATATCCCAAACCCCTCCTTTAAAGTGTAGGCATTGTACTTCCCATTTCCAGGACTCAAGTCCAGCTAACTGGTTTCCCTGAATCCCTTCACTAAACATTACCCTGCTCACACTCCAACAGCTCGTCAAGTCCCAAAAACCATTTGTCTCCATTCACTCCTATCTAACACGCTCACGCACGCTTGTTGGAAGTCCAAGCCCCTCACCCACAAAACCTCCTTTATCCCTTCCCTCCAACCTTTTCGAGGATGACCCCTACCCCTCCTTCCTTCCCCTACAGATTTATACACTCTCCAAGTCATTCTACTTTGATCCATTTCTCTAAATGACCAAACCACCTCAACAACCCCTCTTCAGCCCTCTTACTAATACTTTTAGTAACTCCACATCTCCTCCTAATTTCCACACTCCAAATTCTCTGCATAATATTTACACCACACATTGCCCTTAGGACATCTCCACTGCCTCCAAGCTTCACACCCATATAAGATTGTCGGCACCACTATACTTTCATACATTCCCTTCTTTGCTTCCATGGATAACGTTTTTTGTCTCCACAGATACCTCAACGCACCACTCACCTTTTTTTCCTTCATCAATTCTATGGTTAACCTCATCCTTCATAAACCCATCCGCTGACACGTCAACTCCCAAATATCTGAAAACATTGACTTCATCCATAATCCCTCTCTCTAATGTGATATCCAATTTTTCTTTATTTAAATCGTTTGATACCCTCATCACCTTACTCTTATCTATATTCACTTTCAACTTTCTACCTTTACACACCCTCCCAAACTCGTCCACTAACCTTTGTAACTTTTCTTTAGAATCTCCCATAAGCACAAAGTAACTGTTTGAACTCCCATTTTGTACCTGATTTCCCATAATTTAATCCCACCTCTTTCCCCAACACCCTAACATTTACGTCTTTTACAACCCCATCTATAAATACATTAAACAACCATGGTGAAATTACACATCCCTGTGTAAGACCTACTTTTACCAGGAAGTAATCTCCCTCTCCTACACACCCTAACCTGAGCCTCACTATCCTCATAAAAACTCTTTACAGCATTTAGTAACTTACTACCTATTCCATACACTTGTAACATCTGCCACATTGCTCTCCTATCCACTCTATCATATGCCTTTTCTAAATCCATAAATGTAATGAAAACTTCCCTACCTTTATCTAAATACAGTGGTACCTCGAGTTACGATGGTCCCCAAAATCGCCCTTTTATGTAAGTTTATTTTTTTAAATGCTTTTGTAAGTATATTTTTGGGGGTGTAAAAGGACTAGTCTATTTTACATTATTCCTTATGGGGATAAATTCGTTTGGTAATGGCACTTGAACAGCATTCTCGAACGAAAAAATATCGTAACTCGAGGTACCACTGTACACTGTTCACTTATATGCTTTAATGTAAACACTTGATCTACACATCCCCTACCCACTCTAAAGTCTCCTTGCTCATCTGCAATCCTACTCTCTGTTTTACCTCTAATTCTTTCAATAATAACCCTACTGTACACTTTACCTGGTGTACTCAGTAAACTTATTCCCCTATAATTTTTACAATCTCTTTTGTCACCCTTCCTTTTATAATAATAGTATACCTGGAGGGTATTCTGGGGGTCAATGCCCCCACAGCCCAGTCCATGATCAGGCCTGATGGTGATTCAGGGCCTGATCAATTAGGCTGTTACTGCCAGCTACATGCAATCCAATGTACAGTACCATAGCATGGCTGATCAGGCACTGACTTTAGTTAGCTGTTCAGCTTCCTCTTGAAGAGTCAGGGGTCTATTGGTAATCCCCATTATATAGGCTGGGAGGCAGTTGAGCAGTCTTGGAAGTCTTATTGTGTCATCTCTTAGTGTATGGAGCCTCTACTTTTCATTGGGGGATGTTGCACATCCTGCCAAATCTTTTGCTTTTGTAGGAAGTGATTTCTGTGTGCAGATTTGGGACTAATCTCTCTTGAATTTTCCAGTTGTAAATTATGATGCATCTTTCTAACCTGTGTTCCAAGGAGTACAGATCAAGGGACTTCAAACATTCCCAGTAATTGAGGTGCTTTATTGTACAGTGGTACCTAGAGTTACGAGCTTAATTCGTTCCAGACGGCTATTCAAGTGCCGATACCGAAGGAATTTTTTCCCATAAGAAATAATGAAAATTAGATTAATCCATTTCAGACCCCCAAAAATACACTTACATAATTGTTCGAGTTGGGAGCTGCTCGTAAGTAGAGGTACCACTGTATTTATATGTGCAGTTTAAGTTATCTGTATATTCTCCAGGTCTGCAGTTTCGCTTGCCTTGAAAGGAGCTGTTAGTGTACAGTAGTATTCCAGCCTAGAGAACAGACAATATTATATGAATTAAACGCATTAAGTCCGTTAAATCTGAATACAAATTTGCCCAGTGGACTGCAGCAATAATGAATAATTCTGGATTTAATGGACCATATCTGTTGCTTCCAAAAGTTGTCTGGCCATGGATTTTGTTCATTAAATCCAAAATCCATTAAATCATGTACCATTAAATAAAAAGTTTTTGGCTTTGCTTAGAAGTTTGTATCACCATAGCATTAACATCAGTATGAGGGGAGATGAATACTATACATATTAAATTTTTTCACCATTTATTTATCCTTTTACAAAACTTAAATCCTGACAATTTGTAAGTACAAAATAGCAGCAAAATCAAATTATGGATGCCTACCTTGGAAGACATTATCTAATAACAAAAACCTGTAAAAACTGCACTATATGAAACTTTAAACCAGTAAAATGCTATTGGAAAATTATGATGACAATACATTTGTGATATCTATACTAATACTTCCCCCTCAAAAAAATTATTCTTTGATGCTGGTGATGGGATCGTGATCAAAGAAATTGGACCAGACCTTGCCTTCCCAAGATCAAACCTGATTGCTTCCCATTTACCCAAGGTGCTGTATGGTTAATATGGGTTTTGCACCCCTCCTCCATGAATTTAATAATAATGCACTAATATTCATACAAATAATCTAACAAAATAATATTACAAACATTACACAAAGCAAGAAGTAGCTTAAATACTTCATAAACTACCATGAGGTAGGAACTGAGAAATATTTGCATTAACAAAAATTTATAATTCCTCCTTTGGTTCACTTATTTTTTTTAACCTGAAAACTCCAATAAACAAATAACTCACACATAAGAAACTGAAACTTTTGACGACGTTTCAGTCCAACTTGGACCCTTAACTAGTCACATTAACTAGTGTGTGACTAGTTAATGGCCCAGACTTTTTATTCTTTCTGAAAGTTCCAAAATTTGCAGCGCAAAATGTTTTCATCCAAAGCTATTAAAGAAAAAGAAATGGCATTCATGGAATCACAGAATTTCTTAAGAGATAAATCACAATATAAAACTTTTTGAAATAGGCAGTTTTCATTACACTATGAAAGATTTTGTCATCAGTCTTGGATGAACACTCTTCTAAAATAAAGCTAACACAATTCAAATTAGGTTACAGATGCATATAAATTTGAACATGTGGGTAGATCAAAATATACATAGTGTAAGCATTAAAAGCAAGCTGACCATAATTATATTTTCTTACATTCCTGCATATCACGAACTGCAGTTGAGAGACCACATGTGTTGGTTCTTAGTTTATCTGTGATTTCATGTGCTAATATATATATTGTATATGTCCATGTACTGGTACATATATGCTAGCAGATTTTAATTTTTTAAAGAAAACTGTATGAATTTATATCACATTAATAATAAATATTGGTATAATCAACAAAGCAACATTACACACCATATCTACTTTGCCCAAAAGTTATTATGAGACCCCCTATTATTATAGTAAGAATTCCATTAACATAATGAAATTCCTATCTAAAAAGCACACATGCAAAGAAACACTACATGAATCTTAGTGTGTTCACACTCCATTAATACAACTACTTGTTATAAAATACTGTACTGGAATTGCTTGATTTCTTACACATATATGCTTAAAAATATAAGAGGTATAATGAGAATCTGATTCAAAAACATCACTGCACAACATATATACACATTATTAGTTCCCTGTGGATAATATAAGGCATACTGGTTCCTATATATTTTTTTAACAAATTGGCCACCTCCTACAGAGGTACAGTGACCCCAAAAAATGAAATGCATTCATCATCAATCATTCAACAGCTGACTTCTCAGACCTGCTACACAGACATCTCAATTCCAATTCCAACTGCAACATTTCCACCCCTTCTACAGAGTGCAAGCACTGTATTCCCACCTCTAAAATTCTTTAGAATTCATGATAATACAACTTTTTTTTTTCATGTATTTGCAGTGTGTTCCAGCTGCATGAAACTTGTTACAATTGTTGGAACATAGTCATGCAAACTATTAATGAACTTGTATTGTCTCACTTTTTTTTTATAAAAAAAAATTATCTATAAAATTATAAATATGATAGTCGAAATTTAAAGGAAATGTACATGGGAGTAAGGGATCCCCAACAAATGGGACGCCTTAGTTCCAGGCTGAGGGCACATGATAGTTTTCAAATGTAGATGGTGAGTAATTAGGGAAATGTCTTTCTTGTTTGTGATGTAAAACAAGCAGTCCTCAGAGACCAAGCTTTAAGTGAAGCTTATTTCATTAAAAAGTGCTAATTTGGTTACTGAGTAAATTTTTTTTTTTTTTTTCAACAAGTCGGCCGTCTCCCACCGAGGCAGGGTGACCCAAAAAGAAAGAAAATCCCCAAAAAGAAAATACTTTCATCATCATTCAACACTTTCACCACACTCATACATAATCACTGTCTTTGCAGAGGAGCTCAGATACGACAGCTGAGAAAAGTCCCTCCCAGCTGTCACTATCTCAGACCCCTCCAACAACTCAGAAATGGGAAGTACTGAGTAAATATAAAAATTAAATACAGATTGTGGGCTACAAACACAAATTTATTGACAGTAATACAGATATCTAACCAATCCAACTTAAATGAAAACAATGATTATGAAACAAAATGCACTTTAATGAGCTCTTTATAGCTGCTCATTATTATCATTACCATTTTCTTCATCTTGTATGATAGAACTAGTAACAGTTGTTACATCCTTCAGTAGCAGAGCAGTGGTAGTAGGCTGTGCATGACAAATCTACAATAAAATTGCATCTCTCTTGAGCATATACCCATAGAGCCTGGAAATTAGATGCTATAACTTTCAGCAGTGTTGGAGGGGACACAAAACCAGAACTGAAGACAGGAAAAGAGCAGCTATCAATTATTTTTCAGCCAAGGGCCCATATCTCTATAGGTGGTGGGTACTGCTTATCTGCAGTTTTCCAAAACATGATTTCCACATGGTGAGATGTTTTGTCATGAAAGCCATAAAGCAAGTTATTCTTGAAGGAGAGTGACATGTTATCTCCATCTCCAATTGTCAGAGCATCATCCATATTAGCATTTTCATTAGCAATCATGATAGTACAGATACTAAAGTGAGGAGTGTCACTCATGTTTGACAGTTTTTTTACTGTGGGTGAATTGCCCAAATTCATAGTCAGCTGACTTTTACTATGAGTGGATTTCAGCTTTAATCTTACCACATGTGGTAAATGCTTATCATAATCATTAGTTTCTACAACTTTGATATATATGATCAAGAACTTGCACAACCATATAAATGCAGCACCAAAACAGCATCACCAAACTACTTAACTAGTTTCTTTTAACAGACATTAAAGTGACAGTACCACTATTACCCATGTACATCTGATGCACGTCCACTGTTGTCCACATCTGATAGCAATTGCTTGCTATAAATGTCTTTGTTGCTTAATCGGCAGTTTGTTGAACTTGTCATATCAGTCTTTGAGATGCTGTGCATCTTCTGCAAGTAAATCATATGTTGCACTTGAATCCAGCTCTCATTCCTTTCTTCACATGTCAGGAAGTCAAACTACACAAGAAATTCTTTAGATATTTTCATTGGTCCTGCACTGTGTCACCTCTTTGAATTCTTAGAACTAGAGACAGTATAGTCACAAAACATGCAATGTCTCACTAAGTTCAAAGCTTTTACCTGAGAATGATGGCATCTTTGCAATGGAGGCTTCACTACTAGATCTTTAGCTAAACCTTATCTTTTTCTCAGATGTTGGAGATGAGCTGATGTGCAGGACGAAACCCAGCTTTCATGACAAACAGAACAAGTCAGAATCGCTGGACATTTTTTTCCTGCAAGCCAGTGTGATGTAGGTCATCTCTCTTCACAATGTGCTCCAGTAACTTTCTGAACTTGTTGTCTGAAGACTTTCATGAGTTCTGTTGTGCATTTGTATTCAGAGTAACACACAGCTATGTTGAACAGCTTTCTGAATATAAAATGAAATGTAATGCTTATGCAACATATGCTATAATAATTTTTATTTAACAATGGCCATCTCCCACCAAGGTAGCATGATCCAAAAATGAAACTCTTCACCATCATTCACTCCAAAACTTGACTTGCCGCAGGTGTGCACACACTACAGTTCAGATGCCCCTCCAACCTGCAAATATCTCCACCCCTTTTTCAGATAGCAGGCACTGTAGTTCACACCTCCAGGACTCAAGTCCAGCTAACCAGTTTTCTTGAATCCCTGCATAAATGTTACCTTGTTAATGGCTCATCAAGTCCCAAAAACCATATGACTCCAATCCAATCCTATCTAACATAATGGTAAAAGATTGTATCATATAAGGCCTATAAGATTATCTACTCCACAACCTATTTATCTACTTATCCTTGAGAATTCAATCCTGGAAAATTCAATGTATGAATATGAGATCTTACACATAGTCAATGGAGACTACATGCAGTAGCCACCTTATAAGTTCATTTTTGGGCATTGCAAATCATCCTGATGAATTTGCAATGGCCATAAATAAATTGCCCTGATGAGAAAACTGTGGTTCAGACATTTGAACCATATAAAAATTCATGTTAGAAGGAAAGTTACACCAAAAACGAAATACTCATCTAGGATTTCTGCAAATTCTGCAAAATGCTCAATGCTGTCATGGTGGTGGTAATCAGATCCTGTATTAGGAAACTTTAGGAATAAGAAGTAAACAAAAACACATTAGACTACCAACAATTCCAGGTTCATCTCCTTGACTACTTGTCTAATGCACCACCATGTAAGTCAAACATGTACTATGTACATATACTGTTTGTCATGAAGCTTAATGTATGTTCTAACACTGGAAATATTTCCTGGATTTCCCTGCCACCAGTGTACTACCATGATAATTTTCAGCCTATGAAGTACATATCTAAGTCTTCACATTTTCCAAAGTAATCAATAATCTGTGCAACAATGTCACAGAAAATACACACTAAAGATAGCATCCTTCATTTGCAACACAAATTCCAAATAAAATTAAACCACATGATCATTCTCATATGACTACTGTCACTGTTTAAATAAAGAAATAACATCATTAAGTAATACACCCAACAGTACATTCAATGAAAAAAACACTGGGAATTATCCATTACCATAGACTAAGACACAAATATGGAGAACATGACTTTAACTAGACAACTTTTTGCTGTAAACAAAGCTTTTCCAAATCTACTTAGGATGTTACAAATAGTTAAACCCTCAATTTAAGGGACTTCAGAAATACAAGACAGAACCAGCTGGGTCAAATGATTTAGAAACAATGAACAAAGTCTGCTGGTTACATAATTGTCTGTCATTGTTGTGATCATGGCATATTCATCTCTTCGCTACAATCGTCATTACTGGTCACCCACTGCCATCTATTAGTTTGTTAATTCGAGAATTTACTGTGAGTTATGAGAGACACACAGACAGACAGAGGCAGAGAGACAAAAACTGAGACTTCACTGGATAGATAAAACCCATGGTGAGCAAAACCTTTCCATAATAAAGTTACAAAATGTTAAACAAGTATCTCTTTTATAAAAGTCAATTTAAATAAACTTGTGCAAATAAAGGTTTGTTCCAAATACAGTGGAACCTTGGTACTCGAACAGCACCCTACTCGAACAATTTGGTATTTGAATGCTTTGTTCGGTAAAAAAAATCGCTCGGTAGTTGACTGTTTGCTCGGCACTCGACCAAACAAACACGACCTGCCAGAACTTTGCTGTAAACTATTCCGTGTTTCTTCACATTTTTTGGTGTTAATTTATGTTACTTGTGTAAATAAGTCACCATGGGGCCTATGAAGATTAGTGATAAAAGCCAGCCAAAAAGAAAATTGGTTAGGAAAAATTCATTCGGTACTCGAACAGATTGGCACTTGAACAGCCTTCTGGAACGAATTAAGTTCGAGTACCAATGTTCCACTGTGCTTTTGGCTGTGAACATACCATTCGGCATCATAGCTTTCAAACTGCACTGTCTATTAATCATAACAAAGGTTAATACAAGATAATGCCAAATCACTAAAGAATTCTGTGACATAATGAATCATATTTACTTATTAAAGCATCAATAAGAATTAAAAGAAATGTGAAAACGTCCTGTTTAATATATTTTTTCCTAATAAGAGTCACATCATAAGTACTACAACTAATGTAAAATTTACTTACGAGTCTTAAGATCAGCATTCAGTCAACTGAATAAGTTACATAAAACTGTACTAAGGCAACTTTCCTTTTTTTTTTTTTTTCTCAAAGAATATACATTCATTATTTACATCTTCACCCATCCTTCGGAATCTAGGCACTGAATTTTATGCATACACTGAGTTGAGTTAATGGACTTAATTACATCACTAAGTGTTGTACTGTAGCGTGGAACATTATATACACAAACAATATGTGTAAATTGCTTAACTAAAATGTGTAAAAAAAGATAAAAATATAATTATTCCATTTTTTCACAGAGGTAAAAGGGAGGATATTAATAAAAACAGTAAAGCAGATAAAAAATATCAAGATCAAAAGGGTCACATCTTACATATAATACTAACCAATAACAGAGAATGACTGTGCTGACAATATCTTTGGTGCATGGAAGAGACCAAACTTTGTGAGAATAAATACCATACAAATATATATATCATGTTCAATGTAAACCTGCACTCATAACAATTTGCATATATCCATTTAACTCATACACATGGCTCGGTTAGTTCAATAAAGCACATTACTTTTTGCATTACATTAATAATTCCTTTATGGATGTATCAATTACAGTACAGGAGACCGTCGTTTAACACAGTTTTGTGTGGCACGTTTTGGTTATAGCACTATTGAAGAATTGTAGCATATTTTTGTATAACACTTCATAAAATCAATTTAACACGGTTCAGTTTGCGGGAGGGAAAAAATTTTGGATCGTCGCCCGCGGGATACACTCTGCCTGGCTGTGGGTTAGACCATTGAGTCAACGGGGAAGACGTACCGCCACGTACCGCCACCCTTGTCCAGCCGGTTCATACGTGTACTCACCTATTTGTGATTGCAGGGGTCGAGACTCAGCTCCTGGCCCCGCCTCTTCACTGATCGCTACTAGGTTCTCTCTCTCCCTGCTCCATGAGATTTATCATACCTCATCTTAAAGCTATGTATGGTTCCTGCCTCCACTACATCACTTGTGTAGGACCTCCCTGTACTAGGAGCTACCTGTGTTTATTTTTGTTTGTGGATTGAGTTTGTATCTTTTAATTGCCATATCTTAAATCTGCCAAGCAATCATGACACCCAGTAGGCATACAAGTGTTGCTGAAAGTGGCCAGAAAAGGTTTAAGCGTTTAAGTCTTAGAATTAACGAAGAAAAGAGAGATATTAGACAGGAGATAGCCTGTGGCCGTAATGAAGAATAACTTTGTGCACATAAAAAGAATGAAGTAAATATGAGTTTGTGTGATGACTGACTGACTTACTGACTTGACTGACTGATTTACTGACTTGACTGAGTGATTTACTGACTTGACTGATTTACTGACTTGACTGATTGACTTACTTGACTGACTGACTTACTGACTTGACTGATTTACTGACTGACTGACTGACTTACTGGCTGACTGACTTACTGACTGAATGACTTGACTGATTTATTGACTGACTTAAAGTTAGACTTTTTCACTGAAGAGGACCCTGAAAAAGTGTCTAGAGAAGCTGATGCCTTACTGTCAGTTGTATAATGTACTGCAGGGTAAAATAGAACAGAAATCCATTACAGAATTTATGCACAATCCAGTACAACCATCGACTTCAGTACCAGAACCTCTACCATCCACCTCAGCCCAATAGGGCCACAGCACCCACAATTTAAGGTAGGAAATACTATTATTTCTGTTGCATTTGTAATCTTAAGCAGTAAAAACAATATAATACATCATAACAATGAACTACAATTACATATTCATTTTTATTTTTGTAAGACCTGTTGGTCTAAAAAAAAGTTGTTTGGCTTTTTGGGGGCTCCCAGGAACGTAACCCTATTTTTTCCATAAGTTCTTCAGTTTGTCTAACACAGTTTTAACTACCACGGTGTTTTCAGGAACATAACTACAGTGTTAAACAACGGTCTACTGTAGTTCAATAAAATACATTACCAGTTCCATTAGTATAAGAACTCCTCTATGGCTGAACCAGTCAGCTCAATAAAAAACACAGCATTAATGTTCACATTACTGAAAGAACTCGTCTATGGGTTTAGCATATTCAGAAGTCCAATCTCGTTCAAATAATGCCTGGAGTTGGTAACGGAGAGAGAGAGCATCAACATCATCATCTGGATATGCGGATCTCGAATCTGTTTCATTGACTACTAGTCCTATGCCAGCTGTGTTGATAAAGTAGTCTCCACTCCAGTTGGAAGTACCTAGTGAAGAAAATTAATATGAGTAAACTTTTCCTGGCTCAAGTTGTGTTATTCAACAGTGATGATCGTTTATGTTGTGATGGCTATATAGGTCAACAGCCTGCTAGCAACAACAGCCAGACTTAGAGAGTGTATGAACTTAAATCTAGTCACTGGTATGTCACATGTAATGCATACTGTTTGAACATGAAGTAAATCAGTGATAATAAATTAGATACATGTAGTATATGAATGAGAGAAGCAGATTATTATTATATTATGGAGATGAGAAGTACAATGCCTGCACTTTAAAGGAGGGGCTTGGGATATTCTCTGTTTGGAGCAGTGGCATTGCTAGGGTTGGTGTCACCATGGGTGGCATCTTTGGTGTCACCCCCAGGAAATCCAAGGGTGGGGGGATGGGGGGAGTAAACTCCAGTTACATCACTACTGCATGCCCAGTAACTAATGCTTAGCAATGAGAATGTTTAAGGGCCATAAACCGAATAGGAGAATACAGTGGTAGCTCGAGTTACGAACTTAATTCGTTCCAGAAGGCTGTTCGAGTGCCGATACCGAACAAATTTGTTCCTATAAGGAATAATTAAAATTAGATTAATCTGTTTCAGACCCCCAAAAATAAACTTACAAAAGCACTTACAAAAATACACTTACCAAATTGTTCAAGTTGGGAGCTGCTCGTAACTCGAGATACCACTGTACTTCTCAACTTTATTAATGATAAAATAAATAATCGTAGTAATATTGAGGAAACATAAACTCAAATACCACTTTGAGTACAGGCAACAGATCCTACATTTAGTCATCTTCAACAATGAAAAAAAAAAACTTGAAAAAAAAAAGAAAAACATTGCAATATCAGAGAAACACTACTTCCGATTTGACCTTGAGTACAGGTAACATCTCAGTGAATCTGATCTTACGTTTCCTTGCCTTCAGTCCTGCAAAATCTTCTATCACATCATCAAAATCAATGATTTTCCCTAAACGTATAGGCCCATTTGTACTCTGTAATCACATAAGAGGCTATGTAGAAACGAAGCATTCTTCTCTTATGTTGGTGCAACACTGTTTGGGGCATTAGTGTCACCTTCTTTAGATGCTCTATGGTGTCACCCGGGGCGGCCCGCCCGCCCCCCCATCCCCCTTTACGATGCCACTGGTTTGGAGTGACATCTTAACTGTCGTATCTGAGCACCTCTGCAAAGACAGTGATTATGTATGTATAATGGTGAAAGTGTTGAATGATGATGAAAGTTTTTTCTTTCTTTTTTGGGTCACCCTGCCATCGAGAAATGGCCGACATGTTGAAAAAAAATAATGGGGAAGAGCTAAATCCACAAGGGTTATACAGAACCTAGAGAGAAGCAGAAAAATATACAGCACATACAATACACTGTTCATAATAATGCTATGTTGTGTATGCAAAAATAGCAAATAAAATACCCACAAGAGTACATTCTTGCTGAGTGATGTGTTCAGTAAATCCTTTTACATGTAGTTTCTTTCTCTACAATTACTGAAGTCAGAGTCTCTTCCCTAGTTAGTAGTCATAATAAAAGTACATACTGTACTGTGAAGGAAATCATCAGCTTGCAAACAAGATTAATTTATTTTTCTTGCAAAAAGTTATTTGAATAGAAAAAATAAGTTACAAAGGATGATTATGTTCCTCATATGTTCAAATTGCAACTCAGCAGTTTTAAAAGTTTCATTAATACTACCTTAATAACCTGTTTGTAAATGCATGTGTGTGTAACAAGTGGTGTTTCTAATATGGGGACTCCTGTGCATATATTGATACAGAAAAAAAAAACACTTACCAATGTAGGCTGTATTATCAGTCACCATGTACTTGTTATGGTTGACTCGACCAAAAGGAATTTCTTTCTGCTCTTCTGTATATGCTGGTACTACAAACAAGCGCTGGAAAAAAATATATGGGACACATATACAAATTATGCTACAATATACAGTGGTACCTCGAGTTACGATATTTTTTCGTTCGAGAATGCTGTTCAAGTGCCATTACCAAACGAATTTATCCCCATAAGGAATAATGTAAAATAGACTAGTC